>DWKW01000694.1:0-15090 GCA_018250115.1 Doberes anticus
CGTACAATGGGTGGGGGAGGGGATGTTGCAGAAAGTTTAACGCAGCGTGATGACAGGGAGGGGGTAAAAAAAGCGAAAATCAGCATGACATATTTAATGAACGGCCCCTACCTGATTCAGATGACATTCAAGGTTCTATTATATCTGCAGAAATTTCATGTGATTGTATTTCTAAATTTGTGTAAGTTTATACTCATGCAGTATATAAACAAAAGAACACAACAACAAATTAAGATTAGTAAACACCTATCTGTTTAATGCAGAACTGAGCACCAAATACATGATCACAGGGTGTGGTATGCAACGCCCCACCATCCAAGTTCATTAAGCCATCACCACATTCCATATTTGAGGATGAGTTACACTGATAACAGTCTATCGCTTCACCTGTATTAAATGTGCAGTTGTTAATGGATCATACAGGTTGTTAATTTATAAAGTTTTAAATATCATTAGTTCATTTGCTACCTGATTCCCACAAAATAATATTATTGAAACTTCAGAGACATATCTAGATTATGTTTTGTGCTGAAACCCTCACTGAATCCCTTCAGGTCATGGATAAAGGCTGGTTTGGCAGATTTTTTTGTATTTGCAAAGCTCTATATGACTATTATTTAACTTGTATGTGTGATGTGAATTAACTTAATGTTCGTGGTATTGTAATTATGGTGGTGGGTACACTATTGGGTCATTTGCATGGGCTATAAGCACTGACAACCTTATAAGAACTTGATATTTTAAAGTTTTAAGGCTAAATGCTGATGTTAACTGTCTTTTAACTGTGAAGCCTGAGCCTAGTAAAAGTGAGAAATTAGATTACACTATCTAAAGTAGAAGTTGTGAAAAAGTAGTTTTTCCAAGCTTAATCATGTTGAAATAAGTATTAGCTATTGATGGTGGTCAAAATCGGTGCATCTCACTTTTTGTGAAACAAAATCAATAGTGTTCAAATTATTATAACTGGTTATTGTAGATTCTGTTACAGTACAAGTAGCTGTAAAAGTAAAAAGAGTGATTAAGAGTAAATTGGAAGAATGAAAAAAGTAAATAAAATGTAAATTTTTAGTTGTTCACTTAGGTCCCACACAAGTTTTGGTTAATATTGTCAATTGAAATAACTTTCTTTCATAACAAAAATTACAGCATCTCTCACCGTGATTAGTTAATATTAAAGTTTATTTCTAAATAGAACCGTAAGGACTACCACTGGTTTCCAATCTCACCTTCATACCGCCCTACATGTTTAATACAGAACTGAGCGTCGTGAATACTTTGGCAGTCAGTGGTAACTAAATCTATATCGCTTTCTAAAAACTCATTACACTCAAATGGGTTGTTCGAATCCGTCCCGGAACATTGATAACAGTTTATTGAATCAACTAAAAAAACAAAACAAAAATGATAAGTGTTTATGGGCGTTGTTTCTATGGATTAACAAAACCTTACGCTCATACCTGATTTGAAACTCAGTATTGTTAATATTAAGCTTAGCAACATGTTCCTTGTTAAATTTTCCATTCTCAGGAACGCGCTTTAATTCAAAAACTTCGATTAGTTTTGGTTTTAGACTGATTTAAAGCGTACGTACATCAGATGAAACCTTCATAGATGACAAATAATTAAATAAATAACGACCTAAAGAAAGGACACTGACAATTATTAATTACTGGTAATCCTGACTTGTTCGTGTTGCCATTTATAATAGAATAGAGAGTTGAGATAAAAGTAAGGCCGTAGATTCTATCAGATTTGTTATTCAGTAATGTAGAAGTAACGTGAAAGTAACTCAAAATGTTCGTAAAGCTGATGTATAGATAAGCAGATCAAACGAACCTCCAACCTTAGACGTTTCCGTACTTATAAATATATATAGACTTATAAAGTACTCTTTGGTACCTAATTATTATCCTCATTCGATTGGTTGTAAACTTTAAAATACTACATAGTACATACTAAATTAAAATACTATTCAACAGTACCATGTCAATCGATCGTTGACTTTTTGTCTATTCAAGTCCAGAATTTATGAGAGTACATGTAATCTGTTTGTTTGGACATCTTAATCCATCGCTGTCTAAAAAATTATATTGCGTTAATCTGTAATACGTAACTTTTTTTTTGTATACATGCCAAACTTCTAACAGTTAAAACATAGAACTTTCACATATACTTGCAGTTGTCTTTATAACCCTTTAAACGTTTACGCCGGATTAATCCGACAAATATGTTCGTGTACATTTCGCCAGAGTCGTATATTTACGACCAAAAATCACTGCTCGATTATATTTTTTTATTAATACATTACCCAGTATTTTATTAAAAAGATATTTATATTAGGTAAATAGTTAATCAAGTAATCATTTACAATTTATTACACTTCAAAGTCAGACGAAATCCTAATGTTATCTTGTAGGCACAAACGACCCACTGAGGTTGACGTGTCTCGAGCTTCAAGAGCTCAGGTCTCAATATACTAAATAAAAAAAATGTTATCTTTACAAAATTGTATTTATGTCCAACGCTCATGACGTCATCTTCCAACTTAGTCTTCAGGAGTACATCCATATTGGATTTCAGATAGGACGTCAGTCGTATTTGAAGTTGTATGTGACTGCAGTGACCCCTTAACGTCATGTAACCTGCATGTTTGTTTGAATGCATTTAAAAAATGTATCACTAATTCTATTGATATTTGCATTTGCGAGCGTTAGGTCTACCCGGTTGATTAGTATTTAACTAATAAATACTTGACATTTATCCTACGAAATTATCAGGTATATTCGGTATACCAGTAAAACAAAAAGCCCTTTAAGATCTTGAACAATTTAGTAATTATAGTCGTATATGTAGTAATAGGTACTCATCAGTATCTTAGTAATATTTGTAAATAAAATATTAGTATATATTTTTTATTAACATTTTCTGTATTTGTTTTATGGTAAATTAATCAGTATCAAGGAAAATATTTTGATCTGTGATTATTTTTGTATCGATAACTTCGCATATAGTGTTCCGTCGGATTTTGTCGATATGGGCGTAGGACATCAATACAATTTTCTTAAGTTAATGTCAGTATTTAATCTGACTTCGGACATAATTTTTAATACTTCTAATTAAAAGACTAAATTGCATTCAATTGTAAATGATTACTTGATTAATTATTTACCTAAAACGAATATCTTTTTAATAAAATACCGCGCGAAATAAAATAAAATATTTGTGCGTAAAGTCCACGCGCTGTAGAAGTGAAACTTACAACGTGCACATACCAAAAACAAACCGCATTGTTAAAGTACAAAAAAAAATCACTAGCATAGCTAAACTGTTAAGTATATGATTTAAAAAAAAAAAATCATCTTGCTATTCGCATTGAAATGAATGGCATTTATTAAATTAAAAGTTAATAAGTATGTTATAAATATAAATTATATTAAATACACAAGGCGTAGGCATACATATGGACAATGCTTAGTACATGAGAGTGGGGACGCTACGAAGTATCGCCCAAAGCGGAGACCGAGAACATAAAATACTCTTAACATCTTCTCGCCGACTTAATCCTATACATGTATATTTGCGTGTTTGTTTCTTTATCGTGACGCATTTTCGTTTCATCGAGTTCCAAATCACAACGTTTCTAAAGAAGTTTCACTTCAAAAGGAGATTAAAAGAACAGTGGTATGTCGTAAATAAACGACCCTGGTGAAATGGACACGAAAATTTTGTCGGAACAATCCGACGTAAGTGATTAAAGGGTTAAAAAAAATCTTACATGCCCTGATCTCTCCCGTAGAATTCGAGGGTAAGTTATAACATACACACACTCTCATCAACACTACCGGAAACTAAAAAATAGTTTGCGTTAACAATTTATATTAATCAACTAGTAAATAAGTACTCATTATTTAATACATACTATTGATAATCAATATCTTTACAGATATTTCAGATCGCTTTTAACAAGGTATAATAAAATGGACTTTTTAGCCGAAATAAAACCAACACCAATAACTGTCGCAAATATTTATTCGATCGTTTCAAAATAACTTTACAATATTATTTATATAAAAATTATTATAAAATAATGCGGCACTTATTATTAAGTAGCTGTTACACATACATTTACAACTACGATGGGTGTTAGATTAACGTAGAAGGTAAAGTAGTAACATAAATATTGCAATACCTACTCACAAGGATGCTTAATCATTAAATAATTTCTAGATACAATAGAACGCTCCTAATAATTTGTTTAGAAAGTATGAACTTAACCAAAATCACAATATACACGAGCTACCTAGCCCATGTGAACTTAAATTTGTACATTATATACCTAATTTAAATGCGTTACCTTGTCTAATTATCGCTAAATACTTATTAAGTAGAGGCAGTTACACAAAACTATAAATTATTGTCATACAATTAAGTCTTAGCAATAATTAACCTAAAAAATAAGGCTGATCACACAACTGGAATGTAATATTAGTGGACAGATTATTTTTATAATGTAAATAAGTTTATAAAAATATAATGTGTACAGAAAGTACACTTTATAAATGTGATAATTTTGTATAAAGATTTTGGTACCATAGTAGTATGTCTTGGCACATAAGATAAAATTCTGCATTTTAAAGATTTTAAACATACACTTTTTAAAAGTATTATTACACATGCAACCATTGTCGTGCAATAAATCCCAGCTAAACAAAAATAGATTAAGTAGACATAAATCCAGAGGATAAGTTACACATACAAAACTTTAATAGGGGAACTGTAATAGGGGAACTATATTAGGGGAATTTTAATAGTATACAATAATTTATTCTAAAAACATGATTTTTCGTAAAGTTTGAAGAGAACCCAAAGAATGAAAAAAAATATGAATACTATAGTTTTACGATATTAAACGAATCTGTGTAGATTATCATTAGAGTTACAAATGGGTCAGAACTAGCTGATACAACAACATTAATGAAGTAAGGAATCAGATAAACTATTGATCAACAAGGTCGTTCAGCGGAATACTGGCTAATTTTCGTAATTTTAACCAGTAGTTTGTTTTCAATATGAAACAGCGCAATTTTTTATTAACCCCAAGACGGCTAGAGCTTACACAGAGAAAAGATAGATCTTAATATAAATTCAGATCAGTTGTTGAGTTGGGGCCTTAAAGGCAGTGACCCTTCTACCCAAAAGTTTGGACTCTGCATCATTGCCTGCCACAATGCTACTTCTTTTCCTATGCTGTCCATCCAGTTCACGCTTGCTCCCATATATGTACCTAAAAATAAAAATTTAGTGTTATTAACCTTTTTTCTTTGTAGTTTATATTAATTTCTACTCATATTGTGAAAAGCTGTGCCAGCGTATGAAGTGGAAGACTAAAGATTCTACTGTGAAGTCATATCTGCTATAGGATACATGGCATTCAAACATTAGTGTAGTAAATTTGATTTGAAGTCTCATATGAAAGGCTCGTTTGCTGCGACGCCACCAATGCTCCTATTTCTGCCGTAAAGCAGTAGTGCATTCCAACTTAGTCGTTAGGAGTAGCAAAGCATCTACATACAACTTCGGATAGGACTAACATCCTAGATGAGGATTGATTTGGATATCCATGGCTGCAGACTACTTAACATCAGGTGGCCTGCATGCACATTTGCTATTCAGTTAAAATAAAAATAAAACCCATCTCTTAGCGAGTAACCGTTCCCAGTAGTGGGATAGTATCCCATTATATGGGATGATGTTATTGCTATTCTGAGACCACTTAGTTTCTTATGATGAATGATCTCGGATAGGTCTGAAACTAGTTCTGTTTATACGAAAACTAATAGTAACAGAATCGAATATATCTGTATTTACTCATGTTTACTCACGAATCGTTTAATCACAAAGTAGTATAAACAATCAATAATTTATTTTAATTATTATTATTTTAATTAGATAACGGTGAAGGAAAACATCGTGAGGAAACCTGAGAGTTCTCAAAGGCATGTGAAATCCGCCAATCCGCAATTGGCCAGCGTGGTGGACTATGGCCTAAACTCTCTCATCTTTGAGAGAAGACCCGTGCCCAGCAATGGGACAATAATGGGTTGACGATAATTAGACAATTTTAATTAACTATATTGATTAGGCAACAAAATATCCTCACCCGTCCCGAGGGAGAGCCTGACAGCGCCCATGAAGTCGTTGGAGGCGAGTCGGTCGCGGTCCCACAGGCTGAGCTCGAGCGCGCGCGTGGCCAGTTCCTGCAGCGAGAGGCCGCGGTACGTGAACGTGTGCTCCCAGCGCGGGTTCAACGACCGCCGGACCACGCTCGTCTTCTGCTTGGCCAGCCGACCACGCTCAGGTAACAGGTAGCTGGAACGTACATTTATCGTAAACATCTTGGATTTTTTTTTATGTTCGATTTCAGTACGTACCGTTTCAGAAAAAAAAAGAATTTTGGCAGAAATTTAGCAGCACTAAAGTGGCCACAATACAGACCGCATCACAGAAGAATTTAGTACGAAGACTAGGGCATTCTTGAGCTTTCAATTTTTTTACAAAAACCCAATGTTTGTAAAAAAAAAATCGTTATGATTTAAAAAAAACATATCGGATTTTTTTATTTAAGAGTGTAGAGCGTAAGTGACGATCATTATACATATGTGCTATGGAGAAAACGAAAAAAAAAATCCCACCTCTTGCAGAAGACATCAGCCAGTCCATTGGGCTTGGTGGCTACGAGGTTCTTGGCTTCCTTGACCAGCACGTGGAGGGTCCCCTTGCCGCGCGCCGCCGCGTCCGGCACGAACTTAAGACCCACGATCAGGTCACCGCGGGTGCCTTGGTGCTCGTCGAATTGTTCAGTCTGCAACAAAATGGTTTCAATGGCGTGAATAAGATTTTAAACAAACACTACTGACCAAATATTTATAAATAAATGAATAACGCTTGACGTTATTAACCGCAGTCCAGGATTACCTGTGTCTTGGATTGTATAGACACACAAACAAGAAGAGATCATAATTGCCAGCGCGATTATCTATGGACTAAACTCACGTCTCTGATAGAAGACTTGTGCCCGGCAGTGGGACAATCATCAGTTGATAATGATGAACTATAAATTATCAGGTTACCAAGTTCAATCACGGAAGTCGGAATTCGAAGAATCTTTAATAAATTTTGATGGTGTTAGCACCTATTTCTATCGTAAATCAACAGTGTGACCATTGCAGTGTTTTGGTTTAAAGGGTGTAGTTAGGCAGGATACTCTTGCCAGGAGATATTCCAACTTAGACCTCAGGAGTAGCAACGCAACTGCGTTTCTGGGTACGACCTCATATAGGACCGTGTAAATATTTGAGGTTCAATGCGGATATCCATGGGCTGTAGTAACCATTTAACATCACGTGGTCCGCATTGCTTCTCCTTTACAATAAATAACAAAAAATAAATGTTATTTATATGTTCCTATCTTATTATTATTAAGGAAATATTATAGTTTCTATTCCAACACCCAACTCGATATAATTTGTAATATGCCGTTGACAACCAAATAATATAATTATCCAAAAAAAGGAAAAGTAGGCAATTAAGTGCTAACATTCTACAAGTACATGGTGTACAAACATGGGACTAGACGGCATTGAAACCATATTTATTTAAGTAGAACATTTAGTAACTTGTTATAAACATTCTCGAACTTCGATATAAACATTTGTAGTCTTTGGATATACTGATTCATTTCGTACAAAATTGCGTAAGCAGTCGTGGCCGAGTGGTTAAGGCGTCTGACTCGAAATCAGATTCCCTCTGGGAGCGTAGGTTCGAATCCTACCGGCTGCGGAGTTTTTGTTATTATTATTAATATTATTTTCGTTCGAACATTGAAATTTGTTTGAAATGTTAAATAAGTAATAATTTAGTTATTTACATAATTTTTTTCTTTGATCTTAACTTTGTTCAATATTTTTTAACATCAATATTAGACTGGCAGCGTACAATTACGGGTTGGATTTTCAGCTGTATAGAGACTTAAACTTCGTAGTAGATTTCATGTTATAATGTAAATATTGGAATAAAAACGAAATTTTTCACGAACCTATATCGCTATGAATCCAAATACAAGAAAAATATAGAAAATTACAGTTCACTTTATTTAACCCCAAAATCATAAGTTAGTTATTCAGTTCGATGGCTGGATGTTGCTAATCCAGTCTTTGACAAACCGCGATCTTGAAATAACCTGAGATGATCTGGTCCATAGTCCATCATGCTGGACATCTGCTCGTTGGTGGATTTTACATGTCTTCTGAGAACATTTTGTAAAACTTTCGGGTTTACTTACACCTTAGAACTTTCACGATGGGTTAAATTGATGTCCTCAACCAAAAAGCACATAACATCTTAAATGTAGAAATGCTTGCTTGAAAGCGAATTCAATTTCAGACCACCGGAACTTCTGTCAGGTAATAAATAAATAAAAAAAACAATTTCACTCCCACTAACCCGTTCGTGCAGCTTGTACCACATGGGCGCGGGGTCGTCGAACACGACGTCGGCCAGCGGCAGCGTGACCTCGCCGAGGAAGTCGTTCCGCCCGAACATGTCCGCGTGCCAGGCGCTGAGCCACAGTGTCCGCGAGGACAGCGAGGCCAGCGGCTGCACGAAGCTCAGCGTCTCCTCGAACACGGGGTTTAGAGTGTTCTTCTTCACCTTCGTCTTCCTCTTGCCAGCTTTCGACTTGTCGGGCAACAAGTACACCTGGAAAGTTTCAAGTAGATTTTAAGTATGGAATACTACCGCGACTTGATGGTGGTAAAATCTTACGTCACAGACTCGTCTGCGGCGGCACAGCCGCTACTATTTATGCTGTTCAGAGCAATGTGTTGCGATATGAAGTCTATGATTAGAAAGTAAACAAAAAGACGCAACTACGACCTTAGATAGGATTATTAGGTCCTATTTTATGCTAGATGTGGATGTCAATGACCTGCATGCTCGTTTGTTATACATACATAATTATATAAAAACTACCTATTTTGGACTATCGCAGCTTTAATTTTTATTTTATTTTCGTGATCATTATGAAGCTAAATTGAATGACAAACTTTGAATGTTATTTCTTACATTACCTACAGAAATACAAGAAGACGCTTTGTAAATATTTTTGTGAATGATATACATACAATCATGCCCTTAATTTGAAACAATATTGAACAATGATGGAAGAACGCAACGAACGCACTAAATTCTTACTTTTACACCCTAATTCGTAAAAAATATGAAACGTTTAAAAGCTCAAACAGAGTCATAACTAAAATATGCTTTGTCTTAATCCATTCAGATCCACACATGCCAAAGGAAGACAAATTATATTTTAGCTATTTTGAAAGGATTATTAATTTTATTCGACGTTTTATATTTTTATGAACGAAGCAATTCACCAGTCCGTCCATAACTTGTTAAAATATAGAAATTGGTTTCAACATAATAAGTTTTACGAAACATAAGAATGTAACCAGTAGCTTTTCATCTTGTATTGTTGACCGCTGTATTCATTTATTTTATGCAATAAGGATTTTAATTACATGAAGCATTCCTGTGGTTTTGCAGACGAAGTACCTATCTGAATCGAGCGTAATATTATTATCATGAGCTGTATTGTGGTATTTATTCATTACGTTCTCGAATTGCAGACGCAGTATTAAATTATAGGTAGAATAAAATAACAAAATGTACGTATATTATTATTGGCATACATTTAGTAAAAAGCTTTTAAAAAAAGCGACAAAATTTAAAAGCTCATTTAACAACCATATCTATTGCGCTTCTACTTCTGATAATGTAAGGGTGAAAAACTTATCATCCAGAATAATGTTGGGTATCACGTAAGGTACCATTAAATGTGCGCTGCCAAAATGAAAGGTAATGTTTTCGTAACTAAAGTCGAAAAAAAAGTTCCAAATTCAAGAATCTTCGTCTTGGTTTTAGCGTGACATAATAAACAAAAAAACAGCCTTGAAATTCAAAACCAATGTAACGAAACTTAGTTTATGAAAATTGGTCTAGAATATCACAAACCAATTATGATATTATTTTAGACTTAAAATCTTCTTCTGTGCCATAGGTAAGGAACAGGTGAATCAATACGAACCTTGACGTAAGGATCAGATCGGTTGCGCTTGACGTCAACAGGTGCCAGGTCACGACACCTCCTGACGCCCACCTCCAAGGCTCCAAGCCGGTAGTTGTACAGCAATGAGAATTGCACCTCGCCTCTGATGGTCACGTTACCCCGCATACCCTCTCCCGCGCCGGAGTACACTGACGCCATCGATTCTGAACGTGCCTGGAAAGTTAAAAAAAAATGGTGACTAAGAATCTATAATCATGGCACGGGTCTCTTCTTAGAGGGTTAAAGGCATAAATCAGCACGTTGGCCAAGTGCAGATTGGCGGACTTTACATGCCTTTTAGATCTTTATGGGAAACACTTAGGTTTGGTTTCCTCACGACGTATTCCTTTAGCGTTAAAGCGAGTGATAATTAATTTCTAATACGCAAATACTTTCGAAAAATATAGAATATATAATATTTCGAGAAACAGAGGTGTATGTCTGAATTTGAACGCCGAACTACAGGAGTGAGTTTCAAATCGCGGCACGCGGGAGATTCTTAAGCACTAACATCTATCACTCACTCATTTATTTCTTAAGAAAGGTGTCGGTATAAAGTAAAAAGCAAACATCAGTTTAACTTTATCGATGAAACTATTTTGGATTTTTTATTGGCAACAATTAGAAAACCAGGAAATAAAGATAAATCCCTTACAGTCATTGCTCCTATACTTTGTTTACTACGAGAATAACCTCTTGTTTGCAATTTAAACACACATTTATTGTATGTACCTGCTTAGTCGTCGAGGGTAGCGACAGCGAACGGCGAGTTTTCGCTTTCATTTTAAATCAAATAGTTGAATCAAAACGATAAATAGACCCACTGTTTAATTATCAATACAAAATTAGTCTTCTTTGTCTATTGATCCGTCGAACACAACTGTACTGTAATGAGTTGAGTGTTCACACTAGTGACTAGTTGCCTGTTTGCCTGCATTATCTCCTGCCATTTGATACATATAGAAACTCGTGTTTGCGATTCTTGTATATAACTATATAAGGACCTATATATGTTATCGATGTTAGCACATTATATGAGCAATGTGACACATGAATCAAAGGCTGTGTGTGTGACTCGTTCTCCTTTAAAGGGTTCCCTCATATCGAAGAAAAAAAATCTGTATTTTCTGCCAAATTCTGACAAAGCCCATTTTATCAGGCATGCCTTGGTTTAATTAATATCGCATACAAAATTATTCTAGGTACCTACATCATGGTTTTAGAAAATAATAAAGCAAGTAGGACCTTATAAATAATATAGGGTACATACAGTGAAATGCCAACATAAGTCTTACGGTATGTCACACACACACACACACACACAACACTGTGACGCACACTGCACGGACTTCTCAAGTCGCGGCGATACATGTTTTTGTATTTTTATGCATTATCATCAACCTATTATTGTCCCACTGCTGAGCACGGGTCTTTTCTTGTGAATGAGAGAGTTTAGACTATAGACTTTCACAAGCCCTTGAGAAGGTTATGGAAAACTCTTAGGTATGCAGGTTAACTCGAAAACAAATGATGATTAATTCCTAATAAAATCATAAAAAAATGTTTAAAACGGGAGCGGGATTTCGAGATTATTAACCTAACACACTAACACACTTATTTTATAAACGTGTGAAGCATACGTAGCGTTAAATAAAATTGATTGTTTAAAAGGAGATCTGAGTTGCTAGATACATGTAAAATTAATTCAAATTGAATCAACGGGACGTTATAGATAATAAAATTGTCATTATTGAAGACTACGTCCATTAACAGGCTCTCATAATAATATACAGTAATGCGGATATTTTCATAGCATTTTATTTCTCAATTTAGATTCACATTATTTACATACCTACCCACTTATTCACTTAATAATATTGCTTTTATGAATTTCAATCGACCTTGGAATGATTATCAACAGACTTCTATGGAGGGAAAACTGACAATGCCAACAATTATAAAGGGACATCGATCCCACGTACAATTAACTCGTAGATGGGCTCCTAGAAATATAACAAAAACGGAAAGCTTATAATCATTCAGTCAATTGAGTAGCAAAAATAATGACGTCATAGTTTGTGTTTCGAGTTCAATTTTTCAATTTGTAGCAACGCATCCACGTACAACCTGAGATACTGTTGAGGACTAAGTTGGAATGCCTCTTGTCCAGTGTCTTCTACCTAATTATACCCTTCAAACCGAAACACAGCCGTACACGCACTGCTGCTTTACGGCAGAAATAGGTGCAGAGGTAGTGATGCCACAGGCGTACCTTCGACATAAGGCTCTACTACCATACAAATTACTACTTTGCTTTTAATTGAAAAATCATAAAATATTCTTAACAAAAAAACCACTATGAAAATTAAAATCTAAATTGAATTAATTTATCGTAAAAAGTAAAACACGTATTATCTTTTACATATATACGGAACTTGAAGCAAAAACCGGTTTCACATAGTATTATTAATGACTTGTTTACAAGTGTTGTACCTATAGCTTGGCTAATGTTTGTACCTTTTGTATATTGCATAATATTGTGATACATAATATTGTTACACTGTAATAATAATTCACAGATTGAAATAAGCATCATTTCATTTATACAGCAGAAGGGAAACTAATCTGATGACTTAAGTATGTTAAGAAGATTGATTTAATTATTGGAGTGAGTGATAGCCTAGGGGTCCAGAATCTCGACCTTCGGCTCCGTTGGGTCGGGTTTCAAATCTCGGCACGCACCACAAATTTTTCTGAATAATTATTTTCAAATTAAGTTCATATTATAAAAAAAATATTATCACTCGCTTAAACGGTGAAGGAAAACATCGTGAGGAAACCTGCGTGCCTGAGTTCTCCATAATATTCTCAAAGGTATGTGAAGTTCACTAATCTGCACTTGGCTATCGTGGTGGACAATGGCCTAAACATTCTCATCCCTGAGAGGAGATCCATACCAAATAATGAGTTGATGATGAATTGACTTCTGATTCATGAATTTAAATTAAAATAAAATAATTAAATCGTCTTTATTAAAATGTACTGAAAATAAAGGCAAAATTGGAGGAATCAATAACGTCAGAACGTATAATCGTCAGAATGAACGCATTCTCCTAAATTAACAAGAAAATAGGTGGATTTACGTGCATGTCCTACCTTCTTGCGTTCTGCACGTCATAAAGGTGCTTTTAAAGTAAAACTACCGTAGTTGCATCATACGCAATCACATATCAGTAGTACATGCATGTGAAACGGGCCAAACCGCCACGTTTGGTCGCCTATGGCATTGAGCAATAGCGTTTTATCGTGTCTGCCCACACAACCTCACTGTACAAGGGATTAATGTTTCATTTCGTAAATAAACCCACAACACGCTTAATATGCCACATATCGCTATATGGAGATGGATATCAATTTACGGGCTCTATTTTTGGCGTTGGTTTAAACATTTTCATTGCTCCGCCCATGCGATAAAACATGTTTTATCGGAGTTGCAACTTTTTATTTCGTTCCGCATGTAACTGCGGGAACACGATAATTAATTGTAGATTTAATGTTAAATCATAATAGAAACGAATAATGAACACGTGAATCTGTAAATTATTCTTCAATTCATAAATGACAGACACTGCCATGTGTCATGTTTGCTTAGCAATGCTTATAGGTACGATTATCTACTCTGTAGGAAGTCTGTATGACATACATACATAGTAGGACATTAGTTCTACACGAACTTGAGAAAGTACATAGATATCCATGGGCTGCAGCGACCAGTGCAGTGCAGTAAATTGAAGGTCATTTCGTAGGTATACGTTTGCTATTTCGAAACTCAATGTACACTGAACACCTTACTTAGTCGTTATATACCCGTAATATCGATATCACAGTTTTGTTACTAATACTTGTCCAAAAAAATTTTGTTTGGATTAACATAATAATGACATAGATGTAATAGATGTATTTTTTTATGTATGTATTTTTATATACAAAAGGATTTTTAAGTATTGCATTTTTTCCGTACAATTGTCTTGCAAACCTCGTTGCGACACGCGCAAGACAACGCACCAGTAATCTAACAATGGACGCGGCCCCCGACACAATACAATGTTGTCACCAGCGTTTACAAACTGTAAACAAGTTATGTGTATGAACGATATCTTAAACAATTTTATAACCTGTAGAATTGAGTTATTGAAAAGTATTTTTTAAGCAATTTTTGCTTCAACAATTTCTTCTCTGAGAGGCGACACGTGCCCAATATAACAAAGAAATTTTGTAATGGCACAAAGTAACGCGTATGTTAGCAAACAGTAGTAATAAATATAGGTCTAAAAAGGAAAATGAAAATTAATATGGCGTACCTAACAATTACAATAATACATACTACAGAATACTGTACGGCTACATCTAAAAGGCTAAATATATTTTTTAAAGAATATTACGGAACCAGAAGGCTTGACATACAACTTTATTAGCTGTCCAAGTTACATGATTATCATTAAATGTCTGTTTGTGCTACCTCTATATTCGTACGAACAACAATACAACAATAATACTGTGCTGGGCAGCGGATCTCCTTTGTAAATTGTGGAACAGCGAATGAGTTCGTCTTTAGAGTTAGTTACGCCGTACCCGTTACCTAACTAAGCTAAAAAAATTAAGTTTACCTGAAGTCCACTCCTGTTGAGCGGGAACCTATCTCTATCCAAATCTCGTTCATGGGGTAAGGGCGAGTTCGACCGCCTCGGCAGCGTCGCGTGACCGGGCGAAACTGAATCTGACATGTACACTTCATCTGAAACAAAAAAAAACACTTTGAGGTGAATACTTGGAAGCGTAGATTCAGTGTTTGTAACAGATAACTTCGCAAGTTGTGAAAATGTTAATACATACTAAACAATAAGTTAATAGTGATGTAT
>DWKW01000695.1:0-15082 GCA_018250115.1 Doberes anticus
ATTATCACTCGCTTTAACGGTGAAGGAAAAAATCGTGAGGAAACCTGCACGCCAGAGAGGTCTCAAAGGCATGTGAAGTCCGCTAATCCGTGCTTGGCCAGCATGGTGGACTATGGCCTAAACTGTCTCATTCCTGAGAGAATACCCGTGCCCAGCAGTGGGACAATAATGGGTTGATGATCACATGAAACATAGCTTCTTTCTTTGTCCCGCAAACAGTAACGCTTTAGTTCAAAGGATATTTTCCTTTCCTCGAATAAGCCAACCCTAACAACTTAAGTATGTAAGCATTGAACCGAAAAAGCCATTTCGGATTAGACGCACTTAAACGTCCTCGATTAGATACACAACATTTCGGATCTTGTCATAACACCTCTCAGTAATAGAACCTTCCGAGCACCCGAGCCCCACCCCTGTGTACTCAAGAAGGGGAAACACGAATATATTGGATACACTTAACTGTTTACCTTCAAAACGAGCTAAGTGTATTGCACATTTTGTGAAATTGCGTTTTTCGTCTCCTTACGATTTCACCCCCGTTGTGAAATTCAACATTTACATGCGAGGGTATGAGATCATTTTGCTAAATCGCACTCATGAGTTGAGAAGGGATGAAAATGGCGAAGGAAACGTTTTGATATCAATCGTTACTTTTTTTTAAACGCTTAATTATTTATTATTAGAGAGATTTCTTACCATTATCGTAGTCTAATGTGAAAAAAGGTTTATACATTTTTCGGATCCATCCGTTTTGAATAAGTCCAAATATAGATTCAAACTATTTATAACACACTGGATTCCAACTTAGCCCACGGGAATAGCAACACACTTATGACTTCAGATAGGATATCGGTCCTATTTGAGTTTGTATATGGGTGTCCGTGGGCTACAGTGACCACTTAACATAAGGTGGCTTGCATGCTAGTTTACTATTCCATAAAATAAAATAAATAAACAAATATATTCCTAAAGATAATACGAACTATATTCTTCAAGAGCCCTTATTAGAGACCGAATACGAATTATTTTCTTTATATTATTGTTATTTTGCATCTCGGTATAAGGAATTTGCTTTCTTTGATAGCCATCCCTTCTATGTGACGACATAAACTTATAAATAAATAACGTTTCACAATCATAACCTTTAGGATTTAACCTTTGTCGTGTGTGCAATGAACACACAGAAACAAGCACACGAACACCCCGATCAGATACAGAATCTAAATTCATCATTCAAATATTGCCCTATTGGGAATCGAACCCAGGACCCTTTTAACGACAGACCGCACGTTGACCACGGTGTCGTACGGGTTGTCAAACCTTAAACGTCAACCTTATAACATTCGAACAGTGTAACGATTCAAAAAAATCTTGCTAATAGATAATTCTCTATAAGGTTACAAATGTACATACAAAATCGTAATTCTTCCTATAAGGCTTTTTTAGTAGTGTAAATCGTGATATAAAATAGATTTTTTTTTTTTTTTAATGTTTATGTAAATATAGAATAGCAAATGAACATGCAGGTCACCTGTCAGTGGTCTCTAAAGCCTATGGACATTCACATCTAAAGACTAGAACGGAAGTCCTATCTGAGGTTTTTTTTATATGAATAGAATATAAACGAGCATGCAGGCCACCTGACGTTAAGTGAGGTTGTATCTGGATCCGTCGCTGCTCCTGAGGAATAAGTTTGAATGCCTCCTGTCTTCTGCCTAACTACACCCTTCAAACCGAAACACATCAGTTATCACTCTGATGCTTTACCGTAGAAATAGAACCAATGCTGCGGTGCCATCGCAGTCGAGACTTTGTCATAAGACTCTACCATCATGCTGGAACACTGCCTTAAAGTTTACTGTCTTAAACTTACTGTCGCCAAAGCTTTAAAGTGATTCTTCCGTGAGTTACGAGATCTTAAACTGTGGAATTTCACTTCATAAAGTCTTATACTCACTGCCCATGGAGCGTATATTGCAAGTACACAATGTACCTTTTAGTAACTTTAATGCATATTTTAGTAACTGTTATATCTTTTTCATTGTTTTGTATGGAACGTTATTTAACAGATAATTAAGAATAGGACACATTCTCGATACATTAATTTATGGTAAACGTTAAAATTTTGTAGTATTCTTATTCTGATTCTTTTATACACTTCTCTCTCTCTCTCCCTCTCTGGATGAGATTTAGTTCCACCACGCTGTCCAAGTGGGTTTGTGGACTTCTCAACAAGTATTTTATGTACTCGTATATTATCATATATATTTCCTCCCGGTTTTCGAAAGCAAAAGTTAATTGATGATTAGTATGTATTTTACTATTAAAGTCAAAATTATAGTCCTGCACAGTAGAGAAAATTTTGTAAAGTATTTCATTATTGTTTTTCATATGATTTAAGATTTTTCCATCTACGAGTATTATAGAACTTTTATTATTAATTATTATATTATTAGGTAATCTAAACGTGCGTTTTAATCTAACATAAATGTATATTAGCTCAGAATAACTTTCATGACATCACTGCGCGGAGCTGAGTTAATTTTGAACCTTATACGAGAAGACATAAGCGTCATGCCGTGATATGAAGCAACAAAGAAAGATGCGAGCACTCAATCGTGGGATAGGCGTTATCAACATGTTCAGCGTATTGAAGGCACTCGACTGTTCAATCCAACGTCGTGTGGCATAATTCTGCTTGAAATAACGACATACGCGTGGAATTACGTAATTTTGCCGATTGACTTACTATGGTTACAACAGGCAACTTTTACGATGGATGCGAGTTTCTCGGCAATTTGGGGAAGACACGGAGTTTCTACGCGGATATTAGTATTGCTTTACGTACATATGAAATACCTACTACCTATTCAGAACGATCGTATCATGACATATGAAGATTGTGAAAATTTTATATGTCTATTAGATAAGAACGATAGAGGGAATAGAAAAAAGGCAATAAAAAAAGAATATTACCTAGTATCGGTATTTAATTAAATTTACAAACACGATATATGATTGATCGTAATAAAGTTTAGCACAAATAACTGGTAGTCTTATTTCGAATGAAATTCTGAATAAAATGAAATAATTTCGAATAAAATGAAATTTCGCTTGCGGCGGCAGTACCGCTACACATATTTCTGCCGTAAAGCAGCAGTGTGAGAAGTGTTGTGTTTCGGTTTGAAGGGTGTAGTTAGGCAGACGACAATGTACGGGAGGCATTCCAACGTAGTCCTCAGGAGTAGCAACACACACAACCTCAGGTATGAATGTCCATGGGCTGCAGATACCCCTTAACATCAGGTGGCCTGCATGATCGTTTGCTATAAAAAAAAGCAAAATAAGTCCTTAACCACTCAGATATTAGCTTGACAATTGGACGCCAAATACGTTTCATACGAAAGGACACGTCGATTCATATGTTTAAGAAGAAATAACATACCTTAAATAGCTGCTAGAGAACGGACGCCCGTTAACAACGGTTTTATATGAGGTCGGCCTCAGGCACGTTCCTACTCTTAAGGGCTGACTGACAATGTACATGCAAATGAGATGTTACGAGTAGCATGATGGTACACAGTGCTGAAATATAGCACTGCTAAAGTTTGACGTGACTTGAAAGATGTTAATAGAAAAGCAAACGAGCTTGCAGGCCACCTGATGTTAAGTGTTCACTGCAGCCCATGGAAATTCACAACAAAACTCAACTGGGACGAAAGTCCTATCTGAGGTCGTTGGAATGCCTCATATCCGGTATCTTCTGCCTAACCACACCCTTCAAACTGAAACACAGCAGTTCGCACACTGCTGCGTTACGGCAGAAATAGGTGCAGCGGTGGTGCTGACGCACGCGAGCCTTCGACATAAGAATCTACCACCATCAAACATACAGTCCATTTAGGTTTTATCGATCTACCCGACGTGCGATGGATGGGGCGATTAAACAGTTCAACTGAAACTCACGCGTGGTCTACAAACCTGTGTATAGGCTTTTAATATTTCTCTTGTTTACACTTATGCGCTAACGAAAACTAGAGGGCGCTGTTAGCTAAGTATTGTCATGCTGTTTCAATATTTGTTGTCAGATGTAACTCTAATGATAACCAGATGGCGCTGTTAGCCGAGCATCGACATAGTCTTTGCTGGGCACTGTATAAGTTTGATGATGGTAGAATATTACGTCGATGGCTCGCCTGCAGCGGCACCACCGCAGCGCCTATTTCTGCCGTAAATCAGCAGGATAAGAACTGCGGTGTTTCGCCTTGAAGGGTGTTAAAAGGCAGAATATACTGGACAGAAAGACAACTTATGCCTAGGGAGTAGCAATACATCCATATACATCCTCCTAGTTGAGGTTTGATGTGGATGTTAATGGGCGGCAGAGACCACTTAACATCATGTAGCCTGGATGCTCGTTTGCTATTCGTTTATATAAAACGCACCTTTCAAACCGCTCATACATATTGATACTACCAAAGATAAAACTGTATGTACATATATATACGTTCTTATGAATAATCAAACATACCTACTTACCGATATTACATAAAAAACGATGCCATGCCAACGTTAAATCGTCCTCCGCGTAATAACAATACGTGCGGAATTCATGTAATCTAACGAATTGACTTGTTATGCCTACGATTATGTTAATCCGCGACACAAAATTTCCAAGGCAGTTTCATGAAAATGCATGACCTGGAGTAATAAGCCTCGGTCGTTCTTTCCAACCCAGTTTCTTAATGAAATACCGCGCTAGCTCTAATATGCCAGCCGAAACTAAGAAGGTCATCAGATTATTCGCTTGTGGTAACGAGGTACAGTTTGACCTAGAGCGAATAACATCAGATTACGTATTAAGTCTTTCTTTTATTGTAATCAAATGAAGGAACACGGGTTTCTTTATTACGGCGATTATTGTGTTTTTTCTTTCCACGTCAACTTCCGTGGGCCTTTAACTATAAAATACAGAATCATTTCTTAGCACTAATATGGCTAGATACATAGAATGGGAAGCAATATTGGACCCCCATATTTACCCTTAACAGGTATCTTCAAGTAACAGGTACCATCTAATATTAAATTGAATTAAACTTATAGTTGAAAATTGTGACTGGTGGCACAGAGTGCAACGCAAAGATCTTGAAAAATTAAAACAATATCTCTTTGAACACACACAAAGACAAGCACAGTAACAGAAACAGAAATTGAAATTGTTTATGGAAATTTCCTATCCTCTGGGAATCGAACCCAGAACCCCGAACGATAGACGGATCAACCGTTTACCATACGGTTGCGCAGTCGTCGACTTTATCAATTTTCTCCATTATCCCTCAAAAGTAAAACTTTCTCAAGGTTCAAGCTGAAAATGAATAGCCATTATATACGACGTTTAACAATCAGATAGAAGAAAGACATCGTTTCACTCTTATTCCCAAGTAGATTCGAGAGATAGGGAAAAACTCGCTCGTAATAAGACGCTGACTCGTTCGTTTGCAGAGCCGAATCGATTAAAAGCGGTTCCACACTGCGCGAGTTAGCTGCGCGTTTTTCTGTGTATGATAAAAAAAAGCGACCAATTGTTTGGTTATCCCTGCTTCTGTGTTCGATCTCACTTATGATTTTTCGAAATTGTTAGTTTGTTGTACATACGCGTCAAAATCACCAATAGCCACTATAGCTGATCATGACTAATATCATTTCACTCATTATCTCTGAGTGGATGCCTGTCTAGCAGTGGGAAAGCAATTGGTTGATAGAGTAGTTTAAAAGACAAAAACTCACCTGTACAAGACTGTCGGCGTTTATTTTTAACGTCATATTGATTAAATGCCTCTTGAATGCATAAGTTTACAGCGCGTTTTTCGCTGTCCTTCTGCGAGTATATTGACACTTTTTCTTTATATAGTAACACGCTTAGTTATCCAAAGTCAGTGAGTTAACTTGATTTATTTAAACAACTTTAACAAACTTCTTGATCTTTTATATCCTACGACCCTAACATATCTTATCTCTGACAGAACACCGAGACCCTAAAGTAGGGGGCCTTTAATTTTTTTCTATACTGTACATTGAAACCACTTCTGTACATTGAAGATTTTTTAAAAACGAACTGAAATCCACTATGAACAGAAAATAATTTTTTGATACATATTTTTTTCTCTTTCTACGTTTGTTCACCAATCACGTATTACTTAATATTATTACTAAACAGATTTTTATGGGACTTTCACTTTAAAATACTTCGACGACCCGTATGGCGCCGTGGTCAACGTGCGGACTACGGTTCGGAGGGTCCTGGGTTCGATTCCCAGCGGAGCAGAAATTTGAATGATGAATTTAGATTTCTGTACCTGGTCTTGGTATTTGTGTGCTTGTTTCTGTGTGTCCATGGCACCCACGACACAGGTTAAAACCTACAGTGGGGCTGTGAGTGTGAAGCATTATTAAAAAAAAGCCTATTGTTAAGTATTATTAGTATATAGTTATTATATTAATACTGCAATATGTTTGTAGACGATCGGTAACTGTACGAGAGATACAACTTGACCTCTGCACTGTCATATACTCGGGAGCTCAATTGGAATAGTTTTGTTAAGCGGCTAGTTTTGTTATTAAATAGCGTCTGGCCCCGATGTCGCCTTACGGAAAGCGAATATGTGTCCTGAGACTGACTACGCTTGCCAAGATATTCACTACATTCACAATTGTTCTTCTAGTATATATATACGCGTGAGCGCATAAAATCCTTTTCGTATGCATGCAAGGCCGCACGAACGTAGTAACAATGCATTTTTGACGGTACCCGTATAGGGCAATAGTCAACATATTGGATTTGCCATTCAGAGGTCAAACCAATCATCAAAAATCAATGGTCAATCAATCAATCAAGAGGTCAAAATCAGTTCAAGTTTCTGCCTCGCTGGAAATCGAACCCTTCCAACGGTGGACCGACATGATGACCACTGCGCCATATGGGTCGGGCTAAATCAAATTTGTTTTACATTATATAAAATACGTACAGTCGACGATTTTCTACTTACCTAATCCCTTTTTTGACGCCGGTTCCAAAGCTTCAACTGCTTGGCTACTCGTTTAAAATAATTAAACCCTCAATCAGTGAAAAGAGTTCTTAAAAAAACGTGCCTAAAACAAATTGAGCCTTTATCATAGATTAAGAACAAATAACTTTTTATGAACCCTTCATTATCGCTTTATTCACACACCAAATAGGTACAGTACAGTGGCCAACGAAATTACGAAGTTTCGTAAACGTTAACTTGTTCTACCGAGAGTGATGTACTGCGAGAGATAATTTTTGTTTTTTTTTTGGCAAAAAGAGCACGTACATCGATGTAATGGTCGCCACATTTAATCTGCAAAATTTCACGGATGATGGTAGAGCCGTATAGCTCGCCTGCGGCGGTACCGTATATATTTCTGCCGTAAAACAGCAGAACTCGTCCTGCTGTGTTTTTGTTTGAATGGTATTGTTAGGCTGACTAAATTGAACGGGCGACGGTCTGTGCTAAGGAGGTGGATGGAACTTGAGTAAGACTTCGGTCCTATTCTTGTTTGGTTGTCCATGAGCAGCTTATTGACTGTCATGTTTATATTGACTATATAAATATAATGTACGATTTAATGCATAGCAGGAATCTACGGAATACTGCACAGCTCCACAATACGCAAACTGTGTGTGCGGAAAGTCACAACCACATTTTAATTATTATCTCGGCCCATTCAAGGGTGGGACCACTGCCTTAAGAAAAGAAAGTGTAATAGAAACCGTTGATGGTTTTCTAGATGAATGTACTGAGCTCGAATAAATGTTCATTATTTTTCTTTTTGTCGCAACCGAAGGCGTGACTTGAACCCGTAATGGGTTCAATTTGAACTGGAAATGTTTTCACGATGGAATGTTATTTTTACAGTTAACTTAGATTTTTTATATTTATCCCGACGATCGTGCGGAAGCGACCGGGTTTTTTGTCCCGAGTATAACGATACCTTATTTCCAAAATTTAAATACAGAGATTTAAAAACTTATTCTCTATAAATGTCCAATAAAATCGTATCACTGCTGTACTTCGAATATAAAATTCATGTTTCATATTTGGTATGCGAACAGTTTTTATTTGGAGTGGTTGAGCAAATTACACCAATGCAACCTCAGACAGGACTTTGGTCCCATTTGATGATTTGCATGCAGTAACAATTGAATATTAGGAGGCATGCCTTACCATTTGCTACGCCTTTAGTGAAAGAAAATCCTAAAAAACGGATCCACTAGGACATACATTTTCCAAATGTTAAGGAACTATTTACGTGTGTTCTATATTTAACTATACACTTACATTATGCCTGTTCAGGCAACATGGGGTTCTCCACTACCGTCTTCTATTTAAAATACCTACGTAAACAAAGCTCCAGTATTATATTTCTAAGCTGAATCTAAAAGCTCTGTACTTGTGGCTTTGAAAAGCAAGCCGGGTTTGTTTCGCTGCGGGCACCAACAACACAACGTATCTACATGTAAAGCCGGATACACACGTCATGAGGCAATTGTAGCTAACGTTATGCCATTATTTTTCGTCAGGCACACGAACTCAACACCCTGACTAGGCATTGTATAGAATATGCTTCCACTATTGTCTGTATTACCCCGACACGGCAGTGAATGCGTGCCACAAATTATGTCTCAGATTAAAGCAAACGAACTGTGCTAGTATGTTTTGTTTTTATCTAATTTACTTTACTTTTTTATTTATTCAAACAGAATAGAAAACGAGCATGCAAACCGCCTGATGTTAGGTGTTCACTGCAGCCCATGGACATCCTCATGAAACCTCAGCTAGGACGGCACTCCTATCTGAGTTTGTATGTGAATGCTTTGTTCTCTAGAGGATTAAGTTATAATGCCTCCTGTCCGGTGCCTTATGCCTAACGTGTAGTTAATGCCTTCAAACCGAAACACAGCAGCCGCAGGTGACAAGGCTCTCAAGATGAGACTCTATCACCATCGAACTTTCTAATAATTATCATTCTCAGAATAACGCGATGGTATGGCGGCGTAAGAGCCGGCTCATATTTGGATGGACCTACGATTTTGTCGTTGATTGACCATTAGTCATTGCTGTCTACATTGTAAATCATTCCTGGTTACGAGTTGGTCACAAAGCAATTATGAGCTTTTGCGTACTATGAACGGCGACTACGTTCTAGTTGTCATGTGATCAAGAAAATAGTGGGCGTAAGCTAAGAATACCAATTGCCAAGCGAATAGGATACTCTCAAAAGCTCTCCAGCTTTCCAAAGCTTTCCAGTATAAACGATAGTATGCTATGTTTAATCTGAAAGCTGTGTACGACCGGCTTTAAATTGCGAGTCGGGTCTATTTCGCTGCGGGCACCAACACATTCGAAACGTACATGTTAGAGACGGCTAAGATAACTGATATTATTTCACCGAACTCTGTCTTTGTATTCGAGATGTGTACCTTTTTATTATTTTCATTAAACCTACGTTGTTTTATTAGAGCTTTATTAACGGTGCACGTAAAAACGTGGGTAAGGTTAACCTTTAATAAAATAGTGATCTTTTTTATATTAATAGAATAGCAAACGAGCATGCAGGCCACCTGATGTTAAGTGGTCACTGCAACTCATGGACATCCACATCAAACCACAACTAGTACGGAAGTCCTATCTGAGGTTGTACATATGTGGATGACTTGCTACTCTTGAGGACTAAATCGGATTGCCTCCTGTCCAGTGTCTGCTGCCTAATTACGACCTTCAAACCGAAACACAAGACTTTCTACATTGTTTCTTTACTGCGCAACGATGATGCCGCCGCAGGCGAGCCTTCGACATAAGACTCTCCCACCATCAAGTAATATAATTTAATATAAAATATACAAAACTATGTAGGTACATTAATCGACCACACATACTCGTATATCAAATAACATTGTTCATGCAAGCTGCAAATGAAAGTTTCGGTACAAGTTGGCTTTGTGCGACCGAAAGCTATTCCACTGCGACATATCGGAACACTATTTCGATAGCGGCTATCTCGCGATATTGGTAGTGTATCTGCACACACGCCCGATATTGTCTTTATGCTAGTGTAGAACATATCCCGACGTAGTGTAGAACATATTTGACGACCCGTATGGTGCCGCGGTCAACGTGCGGACTGCCGTTCGGAGGATCCTGAGTTCGATTCCCAGCGGGGCAGAAATTTGAATGATGAATTTATAATTCCGTACCTGGTCTGGATATTTGTGTGCGTGTTTCTGTGTGTCCATGGCACCCACGACACAGGTTAAAACTTACTGTGAGGCTGTGAGTGTGAAGCGTTATTTATTATTTATTTATTTATATAGCTACACGTACTTCATAAACTTTTGAGTTGAAAACCGCGATTGAAGTAGTAATAAGCGACACACTGGAAATCGGCGTAGTTCAAACCTCGGCATCAGTGCTGTGTGAGTGCTCCTTACAGAATGCTTTATCACATGCTGACATAGGAAAACGCTTTATTTATTTTTTAATAACTAATAACGTTTAAAAAAAATCATTGTCTTTCTTAGCCTTACGGCATTTGTGTATGTGTAGTAATTTGGTGACTTATTTAATAATCCGGTAGAGAACATTTCTCCATTTCTGCAAAGCTGATGCTCATTGATGCTTTATGCATCGTAAAAGTATCCTTCTGAGGAAGCACGAGCTATACCTATACAAGACGGTGGTAGAGTGTTATGTCGAAGGCTCGCTTGCGGTGGCACCACCGCTGCACCTATTTCTGCCGTAAAGCAGCAGTGTGAGAACTGCTGTGTTTCGGTTTAAAAGGTGTAGTTAGGCAAAAGGCACAGAACAGGAGGCTTGAATCTTCTTAGGGGAGACTTAAACTGATCATTACTGATCAACCCAACGTGTTCGGATGTTCTAGAGAAAATTAAATTTGAATCTCGAAATAAACCAATTAAGTTATTAACCGTTGTTTAATCACAAATTAAGCAGTCCTAATCAACAAAATGGTCTTGCCGCATTAACCAACTGGTTCAGAACGTGCAGGCGCAGACATCGCATGTATATGATTTAATTATTAAGTTAAATTTAATCATATTAGGAGTGAAGAGAAAAGTTTCGATTTATTTGATTGTGTTTGTAATTAAGAAATACACGTTAAAGTTCTGCATGTTTTATTGTAACAAAAAAAATGGAAACGCAATTCGGACTATATCCGATTATGTGGTAGATTTTAAAATCAAATTTCTTTATTGGCTGGATTCAAGTAGACATAATTTACAATTGTTTTATATTACACAGTTTTCCTAATAAATCCCGCGTAAGGGTCAGCAAACGTTTTCGTTAATAAATTAAATTACGCATTTCGAAATATATGTCCACAATTTTTGTGAATATTATAGACATTAACCATACATATTACTTTAATATTTGTTAAAATTATGTAATATTTCATTAATTTTGTCATTTAATAATAATGTATGTAAATTTGTCATTTAAATACTTCATTCATGTTATTTTGTCGATGGCCCGATAGCATGATGCGGTACTTACGTACTGTAACGTGAGCAACGCTGTGCTTATACCACTTCTTTACACCGTTCGTTTCAAACGGATACACTGTGCCACCTAAGCCTCAAATAGAACCGAAACTCTTGAGGATCAGGGTCACCGACATAGCTCAAAGAGCCAGCAAGCTGAAGTGGCGGTGGACTGTTCACATTTGCCGAAGAACCGACAACCGTTGGAATAGGCGGCTGTTAGAGTGGAGAATGCGTTTGGGAAAACGTAGCGTGGGACGCCCCACTGCAAGATGGCGCGATGATCTGCGCCGGGCGGCGAGAAGCAACTGGATGCATAGAGACGAAGATCGGGCTCAGTGGTGCGCCTTGGGAGAGGCCTATGTCCAGCAGTGGACTGATGTGGGCTGAAGAAGAATGCTTCATGTTTTCTTGCAACAAAAAAACATGAGGTCGTACGTAGCCTGTTTGCTCGTTTGCTACATCGTCAAAGAAAGGTAAATAAGATTGGAAATCCCTAGCCCATAACTTTAATTTATCAAACTTACAGCGCCTTCGCCACTTCTTAGTGTATAATAAGGGAAACATTATAAGTCCACTTCACAAAATCCTGTAAATTTTACTCAAGCTGACGCGAATCGTTGTTTTCAAACATTAAGCGATTACACTAATCTTTTCGTAACTAATGTAACGTAAAATAGTTTAGGATGTTAAGCCACCTTCGCGGAGCCAGTTCAGTAGGTACCTAATTTGCCTAATATCCTGCTTCCAGAACTCATTTCAGTTTACTAAATCCCCGCGGCTTATTCGTGTTTTATGGTGTCGTTATGGGGTACTATTTCTATGGCGGAGTAAATTATACGAAAAGATGTTTATGGATTGAGTGAAATTGCGTCATTCCGTTCCTATGTAAGCACTTGTAATAGTTGCGACTGTATAATAAAATTTGCTCGGTATTCCTCTACGTGGTAAAGTCAGAAATGATTAAATCTGTATACGAACGAGGCTCACCGACATAGCTCTTAGAATAAGCAGGCTGAAGTAGCAATGGGCAAGCCACATCGTTCGACGGACCGATGACCGATGGGGAAGAAAGGTCCTCGAATGGCGACCACGTCTCGGCAAAAGGAGTATAGGGCGCCCTCCGACCAGTGGGACTGATGACCTAAGGAAAACAGCGGGAAACCGCTGGATCCAGAAGGCGCAGGTCCGGACGGAATGGCGCCAATTGGGAGAGGCCTATGTCCAGCAGTGGACCTCTAAAGGCTGGTGGATGGATGGATGAATTAAGTATGACTCAATTTTTTTAAGGCATCCCTAACTAAAAATTATAGAAAAGATACGATTCGTTTTCGTCGTAAAGCTGCGATTTGTTTTGCATTGCTGTGTCTAAAACACTGAAGGTAGGATTGTCGGTAGATCTTAGATAAGATACGTAGTGGTTGCCTACTGCAAACAAGTGATAGCGCCGAGGGCAGCAGAGGAGCGAGAGAAATATGTTACAAGCAATCTCCCAATACGCAGCAGGAGAGCAGGAAGTCGGAGAAGGATTTACCACGTCCTCAATTCTCATGACAAACCTAGGATCCACCCCCTAGATCTAGACGAGAGCGTACCCTGTCGCGTATGTATACCACGAGTTGACACGCGCAGTGTTCTTGTAGGCTCCTTAAAAGCAAAAGAATGGAGTTACAATCCCATTAATAAGAAAGGGGCCATAAAAGAGAACCAACGCTTTCGCGGCTGCGGAAGTACGATCGTGGCCCATAGATTTCATCGCGTACAAAAAAAAGGTTTGATCAGTTATGGTACAGTAGTCAGTAAGTTAGGGAACGGGAAACGTAAAGGCTAATTGTGATCATAAATAACAATAATAATGTAATCATTTATTCACTCTCATAACAAGGTTTAACGTTTACAGGCAATGAACTGATGGATGATATGAACCGGATGAATGTTAAAATTAAACATAATGTAATTTAACATTTGTTACATTTTTATGTCTTCTATCGTTACTGTCACCTTAAAAGAACAACACACGTTATTTTTCTAAAATTATTTCTCTGCTCTTTAAGTAATCAAAGTCTAAACAAGCGGCGTCAGCGTCAGCGTCAGAGTAGAACGAAAATCACGTAAAACAACATAAATACATATAATCATATTATTATGATGATGACTTTTTTTGCCGTAAAGCAGCAGCGTTTTTTAACGTTTGGAAGCGTAGTTAGGCAGACTACACTGGACAGGTGGCGTTTCCACGTAGTTATCAGAAGTGTCAACGCATCCATTGTTGACGGTGGTAGAGCATTATGTCGATGGCTCATCTCCAGCACCACAATAAACCAATAAACCTATTTATGTTTGACGACCCATATAGCGCCGTGGTCAACGCGCGGACTGCCGGTCGTAGGGTTCTGGGTTCGATTCCCAGCGGGGCAAAAATTTGAATGATGAATTCGTTTCTGTGTGTGTCCATGACACCCACGACACAGATTAAATCCTGTGGGGCTATGAGTGTGAGACGTTATTTATTTATGCCTTAAAGCAACAGAGTGAGCATTTATGTGTTTCAGTTTGAAGAGTGTGGTTAGGTAGGAAACATTGGATAAAAGGCTTTCCTACCTCAGGAGCAACATTCGTGTACTACGAGTACCTCAAGTAGGGCTTCGTATCTATGAGAAACCTCACATCTGGACGTCCGTATGCGCGGATACGGATGTATCCTGCCGTATGTAGCTGCATGGGCTGTAGTAATCTTTACGTTGTACGCACTTAACATCAGGTGACCTGCATGCTGCTACTCTGAATGAATATAGAAAAAAATACAATCAACGTCAAATAGGACAGCAATGCAATTTGAGGTTGGGAGTGGTTGTTCATGGGAATCCAGTGTCTTATCATCTGATCGCCTGCAAGCTTCTTTGCTATTCCATGATTATAAAAAAAAACACTTTCGTTCACTCAGAAAAACAATTCGTTCCCAAGAGTAGTGGTCGCGGTGAAAGACAATGAGATAAGATTTTCTTAAATATTATGAATATCACACTTTAGTCTCGAGATAAAACGCCTACCCTAGTGAAGATAAACGAGTCTTCGTGAGACGGGCAACACTTAGCTAAGTGACATCAAGTATTGTGCTATTTCGAGAAAATGGTGAAATGCGGAGTGGAACCGTTACCGAAAGTATTTGTTCTTTAAAAAAAAAGTGTTGGATTTAGAACAGTTGATGCATACGAAAAGTGACTAAAATGTGACATGAAACTTTATGTTCTATCCAAGGCTCGGCACTACCGCTGCCATATTACCACCTACATTATATCCATATTACTACCATTTTTGCTGCTTGGCAGCAACTCGCATTGCTGTGTTCTAGCGGGCAGTAGACAAATGCTACCACAGTGACCACTTAACTTCAGGTTGTCTGCATGCTCGTTTGCTATTCTCTTCATATGAAAAACCCGAAGCACCGGATGGCGCCGTGGTCAACGTGCAGACTGCCGTTCGGAGGGTCCTGGGTTCGATTAC
>DWKW01000696.1:0-15082 GCA_018250115.1 Doberes anticus
CTATGGCCTAAACTCTCTCATCTCTGAGAGAAGACCCGTGCCCAGCAATGGGACAATAATGGGTTGATGATGATGATAAGGAACCCACTGGAGTAAGACTGCTCTAGGCTACAGCTTACAATGAAAGATTTCAATACTATTTGTTGTTTTACGGATTGTCTGTTTCTTTCTTTCCCTGGACTTTCGACAGACCTTCAGACCTTCCCTTCATCTGACGCGTTTCCTCCAGGTAACACCACCGTTTTTTACGGACCGCTGAACTACTTTGGTCAAGGGGCATACATACGCCCTGATACCGATCTCCCACGCCCACTTCAGGGCACGACACACCACGTGCGGCTTGTGTAATGTCAACATAAACATTGAAAAAAAAATGATTTAACCGTTTTAACCGATTTGAAAGGAGGGTAAAATGTATTAAGAGGTGGAGGTAACCATTTTTAACATTTAAACATAGTGGTATATTGTCTACCGATCCGCTACTAAGTGGCTCGAATGGTGGACTAGGGCCTAAATTGTTTTCATCCTTGAGAGGAGACCCGTGGCCTACAGTGGGACAGTATTAAATTGAGGATGATGACGATGATGATAGTGGTATATTGTGTATCTGCTTAGTTTCTTTTCTATCAAAAGTTTCGATCACGGTACAATGGGAGGGATGTAAAGCAAAATTTCAAAACTTCTAATATTCAAAACATCATTCAGTTCTTACTCAGGTACTGAAACTGTTTATTACCTATAGTGGTTTGTTAACTAAACATTATACTTTTCAAACCCTGACAATTCTCCCTGTGCTTATGTTCATATTTCTCCGCTCTCGTTTGACGGTCGTGTGTGCTTTTTGGTCGTATCCTGCGGCCAATGGTGCCGGTCACCGCCGGTATCGACGCCGATGCGGTTCGATCGTGAAAGTGGGTGAGTGGCGGGCGCGGGCGGTTGCGGCGCAGGTGCCGCCGAGCACCGCCGAGGCCTTGCCGCGAGCGCGCGCGCGGTATGCGGTCGCACCGGTTCTTCTACCAACGTGGATTTTTTACACGCCACACATCAAACACATTGTTGTCATGTTTTGCTATGATGCAAAAAATCCAATTTAATAAGCCAACCAAATTTTTAAGTACTTTCGACCGTTATATTTGATTTAATCGCGAGTTCGAACCAGATTCTGATGCTATTATACTAATTAATTACAAATTACGAAATTATGCACACGGACTTATAAAAACATTTTTTTACGTATAAGACATTTTTAGGATGTGTAGTCATGATGCCTATTGAGTGGAGTTGTTTTTTTAGTAGATAGTCATTAGTCTTTTATCGATACATAAATGTTATTTAAGTGTCCACGTGATTTCTATTCTGAATGTATAATGATAACGTGAAGCCCGTAAGTGCTAAAAAAAATGCCATCGAATAAAAATGCCGCTATGCCTGGATCGGGTGCGAAGTTGATTAAATGATTAAGTACTGCCTGTCACCTTTGCAGATAATTAGGACCATAAATTAAGCTTTGTAACGGGTTGCAATGCAATAAATTTTGTACAATGTTAATTACATTGTTACAGTGGAACGGCTCGGACAGGATGAAATTCGCTTCGCGCGCAAAAAATTGTAAGGTCCAAGCCTAACTCAATTCACAACAGATTGCGTAGGTACTGTCCATTGCGTGGCGCTTACGTAGAAGCTTCGTGAAGATCCAATAAAGTTTCTTATTTACACATTACTCTGTATTCCATACGATACGGTAAATAATATTGATTGATCATACCGCTGTCGTTAAGTCATCATCACCTCATTATTGTCCCACTACTAAGCACGGATCTTCTGTCAGAGATGAGATAGTTTAGGCCATAGTTCACCACGCTGGCCAAGTGCGGATTGGCGGACTTCACTTGCCTTTGAGAACATTATGGAGAACTCTCAAGCGTACAGTTGTTAAGTATATACTTGTAATTACATTGATGCTTAGATCATCATCATTAATCCTTTGTTGTCCCACTGCTGGGCACGGGTTTCCTGTCAGAGATGATCAGATTTAGGTCATAGCCCACTACACTGGCCAAGTGCGGATTGATGGAAAATGCTTAGATGCTAATTATTCTTCGGTTTTTTTTTATCTTCATTTAAGAGCCGAATCACAATTATATCGCTCTGGACTCAGCTTACTCGCTTTATACGTAATTCGTAATGTAAGAAAACCTGTATGTCTGAGGATTATTTTGAGAGGAACATTTTGAGAAGAGTGTACTAATGTCTATTAATCAACACATGTCATATGTGTTGACATACTCTTACTTAATTTACATTCTCGGAAGATGACCGGTGCTGAGCAGTGGCAAAGTAAAGAGATGATGAAGCCTCTCACGGCTTTGCACGAATGAACACGCTTTGGTGTTATTAAAATCTCTGGTATCAGAGACATTATCTTTTATGTACAAGTGAAGTGGCCTGCTGCTTCATTTGTGTTAAGTGGATATTGCAAATTATGAATTGGAACTCAGGCCTATTATGGATGTATACAAAGCATTTAAGAGCTTAGACGTCAGACTGCAGTTTTTCTTGAATAATGTCGTCTATAGTATAATATAAAGGTGCTCCTAATATGTACGAGTAGGTAAAAACATTTGCAGTCAGTCTCGAAAAAACCTTAGACATATACTTAATTTAATGTGGGACCAAGGCTGTGTAACTACTAACCAACTTGACAAACGCTATTTTATTTTTTATTGTTAAGAAGTAGCAATCGACCACGCAAGCCACCTCAAGATCAGACCATCCGTCGTACGCGGATTCATTGCTACTCGTGAGGTCAAAAATGGGATGCCTTCTGTCCAGTGTATTCTGCCTGATCACACCTTTAATACCGAAACATAGCAATATTCCCACTGCTGCTTTACGGCAAAATAATCGGAGCATTGGTGCCGCTGCAAGCGGGTCTTTTACCTTAGACTCTTCCACCATAACATCATCACCCTATATACCGCAATGCTGCAAGAACACATTACATGTGTTGCGTAAACAATTGTTATTTTAGCATCATGAATATGAATGGGAAACAAGCCACGGCAGTCTGGAATTTATGCCGCTCAGGCAGGTTTAATGGCATAACAAAGCCAGCTGGTACATGAGAAACATACACCTGGGTAAAGGCTACCACGCGGTAATCGAAAGTCCTTGAAAGTAAGTAATAGGCTGAAGAACGGTGGTAGAGTCTCATGTTGACCTTCCTTCTGCCGTAAAGCAACAATGTAAGGTCTACTGTGTTACGATTTGAAGGGTTAAGTTAAGTTACTACTTAGGCCTCAGAAGTAGTAACCCATCCCCATACAACCTCAGAAAGGACTTCCTTCGTAGTTGAGGTTTGATGTGGATGTTCATGGGCTACAGTGATAACTTTACATCAGGTGGCCTGCATGTTCCTTTGCTATTCTGTTAATAAAAAAATAAAAGGAACAAGTTTGCATGGCAGTGTCTGGGATCTCCAATCGAACATACGAGTGCTACCTTTACGCCGTGTCCATATCCTTCTTCCCTCCAGGCTCCACTCTACTTATTAGGCGTAGCCGCTTTCATCTGTGCCTTCCGTAACTCGCGTAAACTTTCAGCTAGGTAATTCGCCGCCGCACATTAGTTCGTCGACAAGATAATAAGATAATAAGGTTTCCAGGGCACCACAGGGTACACCCCGGGTGTAATAGACCTTGAGTTGTCTCATTGAACAATTTGCTAAACAGATATACCACATATAGTATAGATGTTGCTTAACAGATGTGAGTGCGCTCGTAGCCTAAGGAGCAAAGGCGCCACGCCGCCGGCAAGCAGCGCGCAGCGTCGCGACCCACACGCGGCCTTGCGCTGTCGCCACTCCGGGATCATTTACTCGCCTAGATACAATTACATCCAGTACTAGCGTTAATCCTGATTTAATCGAATATTTATCGCATATCGCGCAATTTCTCGTTACTTCACGTACGAGTTTCAAGCTATCACATGTCGTTTTGCATTGCAGGTAGTAAGAGTTGTTCGAAGTTGGACTAAGTGCATCGATCAAGCGTAGATAATAATGGAATGTAGGTACTTCTTTGTGATTAAGAAGGAAAAGTAAAAATGCAAAATAACAAATATGAACAGAAATGATTTCCTCATATAAAATGCCTGAAAACTATGAACACGAAGAACCCAAAAATTTTGCTAGATCAATAAATTATTTTGTCAAATAAAAATTTTACAGATGTATAGTTTTCATAACTTTCTTGTATAAGTTAGAAATACGCTATGATACCTATATATATGATTTCAATGTTTCCGAACGGTGTGAGAAATAAAGAATGTATACCTAATTGAGATAACATGGCCGCGGAGCTTTCTTTGTTTGGGGTTTCGAATAAATGGTGGATATGCTTTACTGATTTGAAAGCAACATTAAATTTTATGGTGTGTTAAGTCAGCAAACAAATTTTAAGGGTATAGACGGTATGGATGATAAGGGCGGAATATGAGGCTGTAAACAGATCAAAAAGATGTTCGGTTTTATCAACTTTAATAAAATTCGGTTCTACCAAACCAAACCAGCAGTATTCAGATACAATATCACTTGATTATATTTACTATACCTATGTAGCGAGTATAAAGATACCAATTCCACCACGCTCCGCCACCAAATTGTGTCATAATGTGCATTATCAGTTCATGATCAATTCGTGATACTTTAAGGGATTTCCCGCATTTTTTTATCAGCGTCTTCGTTTTATCAGATTCAGTCCATAAATTGCGACCTAGGTAAACTATTAAATAAAGTCATAATGAAATAAATATATTCTAAAGAAATATAATTTTGTAAACGGTCCACGTTAAAATACTATGTAAAATTTTAATTAAAATATATATGTACAAAATGTAGCGTTTCTGACGATATTTACCTAATACTGATAAGACTTGTACATATTATCTATATCGAATAAGTAGAATAGATCCTGTCTATATATGTCGCATACATTAATGTTCTTTCGCTCAACTAATCTATGCTTGATCGACTGAAACAAATCGTATCAATGCCGATAAATGAGAGCAGACCCTAATTCGTTTTACACGAATTGAACTTATAATGTTCTATGCGTGTGCTATGCACGAAAAACAATTCGCTCAAATTAGCATATAATGTTAATATGTGACGCTAATTATAGTGGAAGGGCAAGCATAATGTGAAAGGAACTTATATTCAAATCGAGTATTCTGATAGGTACCTACGGCAGGTAGACCGCTCCGTCCCCGAGCTGTCTGAGCCACTCGCGACTCCATTATGTAAATGGTGAGATAAAGTACATTTTCAAATGAATTTTATCTTAACGGCCACGATTTATACGACATTTTTCGCTAGTGACGCGTTATACAGAACAAATTGTTATGCGAATAAACTATTTCAGTTTTCGATACAATTTTGTGTAGTATAAATTTTTTGTATTAATAATTTGTTTTTTGCAAAAGTCGTTTTCATATTGAATCTGTAGATGTACAATTTACATTGAAATTTACCGTCGACTAAGATTAATTCATGAAGAGGGAAATATTAGAAAAAGTGGAATGTAGTATCATATCCACGAATGTACGAGTATGCACACAGAGCGGCCTTAGAGACCTGTATTTAATGGCTTTCCTAATTAAACATCTATCTTATCCATTAACGGCTTTAGTAAAACTTTGATTTTATTTTCAAAACTTTTGACCGTATTGGAACTATTTTAAATTCAACAAATTTGCAAGCGATTGCTAGTAATCCGTAATACACAAAACGTTGAAGGTGGTATCGTATAACGAGTTGTGCAACTGTCCAGGAAGCGACCAGGATGTTCCGTACACTATCAGTTGTACAGGAAGAGGCTTGACAGTCGCCCATACGGTTGCGATTTCTGCTTTGCGGGCAGACTAATTATCGAAAATCGAGTATTCAGAATAAAAAAGAACAGCGTTTATTCTCAACAAACATTTACACAAGTGTTTCACAAATAAAATTAATCTAGTGTAATCTTATATTAGCGATAAGCATTGTCTGGCGATATATGTAGGTTTGACCCTGTGTTTCAGTATACATCACCTAGCCCTTGTAACTTATATCATTCTTACACTAGCTAAATTGCTGTAAAACAGTCTTTAATAGATAATTTATTTATTTTTATACTTAGAAAGTTACCTCTCTTGCCTCTTTAAAATTAGTTCTACCGTCCAAGAGATCGACTGTTATATTTGCCGGCCTGCAGATCTACTGGTTTCCAGCTTTTATTCATTGGTTACGGTGAGGAAATCTTCTAAAAGATACCTCTGATCCTTAGAACCAGCAAATACAAGAAGTCTAAGCTCGACACCATAAACTTCCTTAACTCTACCCCACCACCACGGGGAGCTTATTCTGCCTAGCGTAACAGCAGAGGATACCTAACCTACCTAGGTACCTAATGATTGCGCTTTACCAGAAGCCAAAGCATATAATAATTCTTCATCCGCCGGCTCTGATCTTTAGATTTTCGCTTAATATTGTATACTCCGTTCTATTTTATGCGGTACATTATCATAAGTAAAAATGTATTTTTATCCGATGTGTAATCTAAATATTTCGATATTAGAGGGATTTCTTCAAAGAGCTGCTCCCGAAATTCGGCCGAAGTATTGAAAAACAATAAACATCAATGTGAGTAGGTGACCTCGTATAGCCAACAAGTTAAATATATTAAACTAGCTTTTCGACCTGGGCTTTTCTCAGAAATAATAAAATTACGTACCTATTTCATTATTTTCGATTAAAATCACGAATACCAATTTTCTCATTTAGAACGCTGCTCATAACAGAAATTTATTTCTTAAGCCTTTTATATGCCGGGAACCTACTTAGTCTATGCAGTTACTTACACAATTTTCTAGATTAAATAAAACTCCTTTATGCACTATTATATATTGAGACTTAAAATGATAATTATAACCTCAAACTGATATGAATCGCGGCAAATATCACGTTAATTAATACTTATTCCTATTTATTGAACAACCGTGAAAGTCTAAGATAATCTTAAGCACAAATATGTCTAAGCTTAACACGTTAGCATGGTTCAGAAAAGTGTCCTATATACCTATAGGCATGATAGAAATTACCTATTTAGGCCACGGACGTTGGCTACTTTGATGTTATGTTCTAGTAATAACATAAACAATGTAAGTGTGGCGGGGTGTCTTGGTTACACAATAACTCTTTATATTTTCTACGCTTGGATTCCTCTTTCTTTAACAATGGACTAGAGCCGCGACCTGGCTTTACCTACGCCCAATTACATATATTATAATGTATCTGATGAAATAAAAATACCTGAATAAAACCTGACACCTGAATAAAAATTTGCAAATACGTTCATCGTCTTACATTAATGACATATCATTGGAGCGAAATTCAATGCTCATCGTACACGCCCATAGTGCATGAAATTTTATAAAATATCCCCTGAGCCGAATTCTGCCTATTAGGATGCATTCCGACTTGGTCCAACTGGTCCGACTGGAGTAGCAACGTATTTACGTACAGATACGTACAACCCCAGATAGGACTTGTTGAGTTTGTATGCATGGTCGTTTACTATTCTGGTAACATATAAAATACCATTAGAAATTATCATCATATAGCTGATCCCATGCGAAATGTTTTATCAAAATCCTGCCTAATTTCTATACTAAAGTGGGCATACTACATAGTAATAAAGGATTGGGTTGTGTAACAAGAAATAAAAAGGGGGTTTTAAATGATTTTATTTATTTTAGAAGCTCCGGAACTTAGTAACTAATTTGTATGTTCTACTTACGTGATTATTCTAATTTTCTGTAGATATTATTACCTATCCAAAATTATTTGGGTAATGATGTCCAAGTATGCCACGTGATTACCTACACAAGAGCACTACGAATGACGTCACAAATAAATCTTAAACCTGACTATATGTTCTAAAACAGGCGAGTGCTAAACCGGGCGTGTGTTATACTTTATTGTTATAAATATAATTTTAGGCATAAATTGTTTACGTTAGGTCATTATTTAAGCATCGATTAGCCTACGCTATGTGTGAACACCACATAAAACAATGTTCGTCTGTCTTTTCACACCTCACGAATCTGGTAAATTCCAGCCTTTATCCATACTGTTATTGTAATGGGGTCACGTCTATACATTGAAGATTTATTGAAAATCAAATTAATATCGACTACATACTTGTTTTATATTTCCCATCTGTTTGTTCTTCAATAACGCAAAAACTGCTAGTTACATTTTAACGAGACTTACGCAGTTTAAATGTTGTGGTTGCATAAACTCCGACTAAAAAAACCTATATCTAATAAATATCGACACTTTTGATATTTCTGAACATAAATGTGAATAATTCTTTTTTGTTTCTCTGCTTTTTTTGTTGTTGGACAGCCGTTTCCATCCATCCAACATCAAATAGGCCCAAGTCCTATATGAGAACATATGTGGATGATGAATTCTGAGGTCTGAAGTTGGAATGCTTCCTGTCCTCAGAAGTAGAAACCTATTCACGTACGATCTGAGATAGGACTTCCGTTCTAGTTGAAGTTTTGTGGATGTCCATGGGCTGTAGTGACTACATAACATTTGGTGGCCTGCATGCTAGTTTGATATTTTGTCAATATGTAAAAAAAAAAAATTGTCATGTATTTGGGAAGTCAGTAAAATTGAGTTTTGTTTTTGTATTTTGCACTGACATGCGGCGACCAACTATGGTAGGCGTATGGTAATCGAAGCGTAAAGTCAGACTTTAAACCTGTCACAGGTTTGAATAGGATCAGGCAAGTAGAATTTGAGATTCCCAATAAAACTTCCTCAGCAGCGGTCCGGTGCATGTATGAAGGCTCCATGATCTCTAATGGGGCACACTAGTAAGACGAAGACAATATATATCCATATAAATCCTTACGATCTCCCACTCTCCGAAAGTCCGCGATTCTGTGCCCTCCGTTACCCAAAGGGGAATATGGAGAAACGAACCCCACCTGGCCAATAACTCGATTACAGATCAACAAATACTCTTGCAAAGAATCTAACTGAGGCCATCAATATTTCATTCATTTGCATAATTGCATTTGGGTAGATATGTAGGTAAATTTGTAAATCTAATTTGCTTGCTAACTTTACTATATCCGTATTGGTTATCAGTGGAAACTTTCCTGATCCCTGTACTACATTTATGATCTGATTCTGTGTTACATAAATGTGATTGGATTTTTTTCCCAAATTAAAATAAATAAATACAATATAACATAACTATTTAAACTTTTTCTACTGTTCAATGAAACTTATGGTGAACTCTAATTGGGTACAATTTTATAAAGGCTTATTTATAATGAAATAAAAGAAACAGAAAAGTTGAAACTTTTTACGCCACTTGGTCACGTAGTCCATCGTCATTTAATAGTGAACTCGGCGGTTTCGTGGGGGCCTCGGCTACATTCAAATTAGTATGCCACACTGTTTGGTGGTAAAACGTTTGATAAGTGTAAATATTGGTCGCTAATATTGATCGTGTCTGCTAACTTACTTGGTAATAAGTTGCCTGAATTCCTTGGCCGGTTAAATATTAAACGTTCGTTTCCGTGAGTAGGTATATGTTGTAATATTCTGCAAATAAATAAAAGTTATATGGAAATATTTTAACAAATATTTCAAGCAAACACAATAAAGTTCCTGTAATTGCATGGTATTTATATATTGAAAGAATTGATTTATTTATTACTATACAAACATTTATTGATTGTTGAACTAAAATAATATAATATTCCACATAATGTCCAGTAAACATTCTCGAGATCCTGCTACAGGAAAAATAGGGGTGCTACATGAAAATGAATAGCTCTGTAGTAGAATTTGGTTTAGCTACCAACCATGAAAGTATGAAAGTATCACCTACATACAACCATCTATTTCTATCAACAATCTATTTCTATCTATCTAGCGTTGTTGTATTTCGATCTCTCCCTAGCCATTTCTAGTAATTTCTAACACTATGGTACAATACAAATATGGGGAATGTTAGTATGGAAAAGTCACATGATTCTAATGTAACGAAGTTTCATAACAAAACAAAATCTTTTTCTCATTGCCTAAGTTCTTTATGTAATTTATTTAATATATAAGAGCTATAGGGTATGGACCATTTATATAAATAAGGAAACCTATAGAAATATAGTGTTTAATTAATAACAATACGAAGAGCACAGTTTACGTTAGACGCTAATGACACATCAATATTTTGTGTCGATTAAAAATAATTATTTTTATTAGATTAAGTTTTAGCACAACATTTTTCTTGTTTACAGAACGGCTTCGTTGAGTGTCGGAGTGGTGATGAGGATTGTGGGTTGATGGAAGACTGCGCGGTCGTAATGCCCCGGGAGGGGTGCTGCGTGCGCTGCAAGGGTTGCTGGTACAACGGCACGGAACACGCTTCACACACTGAGTGGGGAGAGGACGGCAGGCTGCTTCGGTGTGAAGCGGGAGTCATAACGATATCGAGGCCGGAATGCTACGCTGCGTGCGACAACCCAAAGCATCAAAGGCACACGCATTACAACTGTCCTGTGTGTGATGGTAATTACTCTTATAACTTATGCCATCATTTTAGCACACGTGCATTTCAGGTCGGTATGAAAGGATATGTTCGAACTCGGGATATAATCGGTTAATGTAAATTGCCTATCTCTAAATTTCTGACATGAAATAACAACGTAGACGGCTCCCCCATTTTGCTATAAGTCCACTCACTTCGATGTAGGTACCTCAATCGTCCGCTCCCCTATTTTGCTATACTCGTAACTCCACGACACTTCAATATAGGTAAGTCAATCGTCCGCTCCTCTATTTTGCTATACCTACTCGTAAGTCCACGACACTTCAATATAGGTAAGTCAATCGTCCGCTCCCCTATTTTGCTATAGTCGTAAGTCCACGACACTTCAATATAGGTACGTCAATAGTTCGATGTGTATTGCATGTTTAGTGTTTCTTTATGCTATGAGATCTGGAATTGTTCAAAGAGCTGAAAAAGAAAGTAATACCAGGAAAAGTAATACTAAGTTGTGTTGATTAATCTTCATCTTTATTTACGTCCAATTGGCAAGTGGTATGATATTTCGATATGAAAAGTAAGACATTGACAGACTTAACTGATTAAAGTACCGGTAGCTTTCAACCACTTTGAGTTATTAACAAAATAACTTTGTTTCAAAACTATTGTTTTGATTTAATCACTTTTAGACCATCTATTTCATAACATTAGTGTTACAAGTTTAAACAATGTCTATTAGGTACAAGTTTTTGTCCCAAAACTAAAAATATTTGGCATAATTCTTCCAACTATTTTTGATATTTCAGATTTTTTAAATCTTTCTGTCACCGCCATTTTGAAACTATAAGTCCGATTAGATTTATTTTCAATGAGTGCCGTAATTAATGGACGATGATTATTGGCAAAAAATAATGTAATGTAAATTTTAAAGAAAAACCATACACACTTTAGTTAAAAACAGTTTAAGACCAATTCCTAGTTGCCTAATACCTAATACCATTATTTCCGAATCTTTATGACTGAAATTTCATAAAAGCATGTTCAACTGTATTGTTATTCGATTGTACCTAAGTGTTTGGCTTGATATACCTATGTGTTTTAAAGCAACGATTACATTCCAAAACTGATAATTCAGTCACGATAATTACTTTAAAGAATGCAATGGTCATTTCACGCTGCGTTTTCCCACCAAAAGTACCTACTCTCAGTAATGTCCGACGATTACGACCGATGGGCAGCGCTGGCGCAGTCTTGTCTCTGAAAGCGCCCACCCAGACGCGAGACAGCAAAAAATCCTTTAATCCCCACAAAACAAACTAAGTCGACATGCGAACTTAATAAAACCAAAAAGGTCCAGCAATTTACGTCCGCTTCCAAACTCTAACAAGTTGATTAATTCCAAATCAAATAATGGTTATTTTTGAAATGACGGCACGAAATTACTTTTGAGAACTGCCGACGTGTTCCGACTCATCGTTTTATTGCTTCGATAATTATGTTTTAAAATGGGATAGTGTAAATGGTAAATATTTCCTCGGTGTTTTTTTGTTGTTGTTTCATTTTCAATAAATAAAAAGATATTACAAAATGATTATTTATTAGTATTGTCAGTGACAGTTTAGTATATTGGTGTATTATTAGAAATAGTAATGATATGATTGACATCAAAAAACTTTGTCGTCTGGCAAAATAGAAGAGGACCTTGTATAATTTAATTATACATAACTACATCAGATAGAAATAATATGGCCACGTTTCGCCCACACGCTGTGGTTGACAATAGCTTAGCCCTAAGAACCACCAAGTAGCAACCTTCAGACAATAGAGCACTAAGCCGCTTACAAATCCATAACTATCGCTGCGATGCCTATTATTGGTAAACAAAGTGACTTACTGATCTGATCATTCTGTCTTATTAATAAAAACTTGATATTGCCAGTAACAGCTATGTACCTATCGTTGTGTTTATGGAATGCATTGTATAAGCGGTGCATTATTTTTATATGAGGTCTGTAATGTTATGAGTGGCGCCAAAACACTACTTAAAACAGCAGAAAAAAATAACCGGTAGTAAAGGCTGATAAAGCGCGAAACGATTCCGATGATTTTACTAGTATCCAAATAGAACATGGTGAATGAAAGCGAAATTCGAAAATTAACTTTTTATGTCCTTCGTAATCAATGGTCCTGGGATAATCGTGAAATTGTATCGTCAAGGCATGAACCGGACCACCCGAACGATTCGAATACGAGATACCTTATTCCAAGCCTACCGAGAACGATATGATGTCTATCTCATAATGAAACAAGGGCTTATTATATTCACAGGGGTTCATTAAAATTATACATTTGTATCGGACCGGCAGTCTCCCACGGCGTTGCGTCTCTATTATTGACCATAAATCAAAAAGTTAACAACCTACTTAAAAGGTTGAAACGGGTGGGTTTTTGTCTGCTGCTCAAAGCGACCGACGTCTGCATGGCTGCGGGATGGCTGAGGTGTTTCTGTTTATTTGTTTTAAGAGCCCAACGGTGCATTAGGCTTTTTGCTCCTTTTATTTCTCATTTTTCATGATGATTGCAGTGTTATCAGCATGGGAATGAATGGCCTTTTTTTAATTTGTCCGAGCATTCGTGACCGGTAATGTCCTGTGATTTTATGGAATTTTTCATGAGGTTTTAGTAGGTGTTTCATTTTTGATAAATTTGAACATAAAATTCAACCTTGATGAAACATGAATTTGTTTTTTCGTTTTCATTGTGATTAATCGGACTCATTAAAAAAAAAATTTTTATGTGTTCTTAGAAATTGATTTAATACACTATAACCGTCATTATTTTATCTGGATAAGTATGGATTTATAAGTAAATTATAACATACGAAGATCTTAATATACTACAGTACAATTTCATTAATAAACAATACGCTATGTGCGTATTGTTTGCCTTTGTATTGTGTAACTTTGAGTCAAAACCGTTTAGAAACTATGGATCCGGTTTCACCTACTTTCAATCAGAATTGAGACGATTTTTGATGTCGACAATTGATTTTTGTGCCACATATTATTACCGTACACCATTAAATCGTACAACTGTATTGCCGCGTTAGCAGCGATGATAACTTTTCTTAACTTTTCAGCTATATAGCTAGCAAAAGCTAGTATGAAATACCACGTGTATTTCATACCCATGCAATAATTGTCGTTAAAAGTATTCAGTTTTAACGTAAGTATACAAAAAGCTAACTCATCTAAATTCTTGAAACGTCGAGAATGCTATCGTTATTATTGGGCATGCCTGCGACGACGATCTAAGAAATTAAAATAATTAGCTTGTGATGTACGCTTGCTGCGTGGAATGAATATTTTATTCGGGAATATGTACATATGTACTACTAGCAGTAGTAGGATTGTATATGAACCTATAGATATACACAAGCATTTATAGTATGTTGAAACCTTTAAACAAGGAAGACGTATTCATGAGCCTACTCTGCTTATGTTGACCGATACACGTTAATACTTCAGCCTTACCATTTTACTACATAAGGCATAATGAGCCATACAGAATTTTGTTTATTTTGCTTAGTCGTCTAACTAAAGTTATTGAAGCATACTAGAAAGATTTTACCTATCCTCTAGGGTTCCGCTCGTCGCATGGTTGCAGCATATGAGCGAAAAAACAAAAGTACAATTATTATTGTCTTCGTTGTAATAGACAACCGGTGACCGGTAGACCCGGGTGTATGATACTATAGACAGGTCAAGGTGAATATCAGTTTCTACTTGATGAGTTGAATCTGTTCAATAGTTTTTGCGTGTTTGACGAACAGAAAACAAAAAAAAATGCGAGCAAATAGACAAACAACGGTCACAAATAAATAAAACAAATGTTTTTGTACAGAGATTACAAAATATTCGAAATCTCAAAAATATCGTTGTTAATAGATCCGTTACAATACCTACTAAAATAGTACACATTAGGATTACCTAATTATCTTGTCTTGACTGGTGCGACAGTATTCAAAACTTAACAGAAATATGAGTTGTTATTGTTAATTCCGTGACAAATGAATATTTACTCTAACTTGTTTTATCATAAACTCATTATTGTCCCACTATTGGACACCGGCGTCCTCTCAGAAAGCGTTTAGGCCTTACTTAACCACGCTGGCCAACTGTGGATCGGCGGCTAATTTGTTTAAATAACATATTATTATACAGGGGCTAAACCACCGCATCTTATGCGGTAAAAAATTACATTCATTGTAGATCATTGATCCTTCGATCGATATCTTGATAGTGATTTACGCGTGAGATACATATCTAACCATGAGAATAAATAATGGAATTTAAACTGTAACACGCAGATGCACGAGTACATATTATTTTTAATGCGAGTACTAACAAACGATGAATACTTAATGGCTTGTCTACAAAAGGACAGCATACATTGTTTAGCAGTGTCAAGTT
>DWKW01000697.1:0-15076 GCA_018250115.1 Doberes anticus
ATGAATTTAGATTTCTGTACCTGGTCTGGGTATTTGTGTGCTTGTTTCTGTGTGTGTCCATGGCACCCACGACACAGTTCAAAACCTACTGTGGGGCTGTGAGTGTGAAGCGTTATTTATTTATTATAGAGAATCGGCGGGTTGCGTCTCTACGTAGGTTCTATGTACCCGCAAACAGGTTGTAGCATACACATACATAAGCACACCAAGTGTCCTTCTCCATTAAAACGCTTACAGATGTCCGTGGACTTAAAATTATCATTCAGATGATTGCATGTCCGTCATTTCGTTTCATAAAAATCCAATCTTCCTACGAAAATTTTCTTCGAGCATTGCGTAATGATATCTTGTTTTCTCAACTGGGCTGCTACTTTATTTTGAAACAAAAAGTTACGCCCAGGAGATTCATCTCTGCGGCAAATTAACAAAGTTCCACAAACTGAACTCACAGAAATCAGACCTAAGGGAGCAGTAATTAGTACCATTGGACCTTCAAATATTGAGGAAGTGTTCATTGATTCTCCTTTGATAATCTTCCTTAAGTGTTTTTCGGTCTTAGTAACTTTGCTGAAGAATATTAAGTTGAAGATTTAGTTAGTATTCTGAGCATTAAGAGCTTTTTACCTATGTGTAGTAGCTACGGTCGGATGAGATTAGAGGAAGGATAAAAGGTCACTGACCTGTTAGTTTGCCGAAGGGTTATTAGATGTGACGTAAAGGCATGAATGACGTAATGAAAATTATTCGCGACGGTCGCGTTCAATTCTATCTGGACATCCGAATGAATTTAATAATACCATGGTTAGGAGAATCTACTCTTCTATCTTTTATTAGCTTGAAGTCTTTGCTGTGTTTTATCATTTCGTCAACGGTTGTCAATTTAAACTATAACAATTCAGCACCAACTGAAAAGTCGATGTAATTGAGTGACACGGATGATATGTTCGTTCTGCAATGCTCTCTTTCCGACTTCTTAACAGTGTCCGTTAGCATAACGATCATCAACAACTCATTACTTTCCTACTGCTGTGCACGGTTGCTCTCAGAGATGAAAATAAATTAAGCCATCGTCTACCAAGCTGGCCAATTGCCGGTTGATGGACAATACAATACAATACAATTATTCTACACCAAAATTACAAGAAAAAGAACACAGATGGACTTTACACGCTTTTTTCAGAACATAACGGAGACCGCTTAAGCAGCTTTCCGTAGTGTTTTTTGTGAAGCTGAAGTGAAAAAGCGTAGTGACCGCTTTTTCTTTAGCAAGTGATCAATTGTTGCTAAAAATTCAAAAAAGTTGACTGCATATTTAGGAATCGAACCCGGTCAAACCTGAATGATGGTTCATGTAAAACTACCACGGTTCATATGGAGCGCCCTGGGCACTAATTAATAGATTCTTGACTATATTGCTAATTGCTACAATTAGCGGAGGACGGTCAGGAAGAAGTTTCAGTTTACACCGTACACCGTGCCATAACCATGTACCATTAGATGTTGCACTGACGAAGGCGGTTCGCTCACACTCACTCACTATCATCATGAAGGATATCAGATAGGTTCGAAATTGGCGGGCTATCCCGAGAACTACTCGTGGGTAAAGCTGGTACATAAACAACCATCGTTTTGGGTTCCCCACGCCACCCTATTAATAAGCGTACGCCGTCCGTCTGTCTTACCTTCAAAACCCTATTATCTACTTATTACGACCGTAATAGCATTAAATAACAATAAACAAGTAAAAACTGGCTAACCGTGAGTGTACCACTTTACACACACAAGGTCCTAATTAAAGGTTGTCTGGAAGAGATCGCTTTGTAGCGAAAAGGCCGCTTTTTGTACATTTATACTCTTATATCATGTTGTTGCTTAAGTCCATTGTTTCTGTGCAATAAATTGTGTCAATTCATTCATTCGAAACAATGTGTTCTTTCTGTTTGGGAAAAGATTTTCACAGACGGTCGTGTCTGTGACAGAAATTCACAAAATTCAATTGAAAACCGCATCAAAATCCGTTGCATAGTTTAAAATACCTACCAAACCTACCTACCTACCTACCTACAAATAGTACCTATAATACCTACCTACCTAATAATACCTATAATACCAATAATACCTATGCGCACAAAAAGACAGACGCGGATATAGACTTTATTTTATACTATAATGTGGAGTAATGAGTTACTTATACCTTGATAAATATAATGCTTTATGTATAGTGTGTAGTATAGATGTACTAATCGTTACTTTAAAATATTCAAGTTTCTAAATTGGGATAATCTCTGAAACTACTCAATCTCTGAGGTAATATCCACTCATCCAGTTTCAAAAATTATTTCACCTTTATTTAGAATAGATTTTCCTGGTGGACACAAGCGTTAAAATAAAACGACTTTTCGTGGAGAACAGTTTTACAACATAAGTCTGCGAAATAACGGTCGAGCAAATGCGTTTCTAACGAACGCTGCCTTAACGGTAAGAGACAAATGCTTTCTAGAGCTTCAAAACGCCTGTGAAATATCCGCGACGACAGGTACCTATAGGGTACATATAAGGTATACATATATCTATGTTAAATTTATCCACAAATTGATAAAATATGTATGTTTTTACTAATTGGTACTCTTAAAAACATCAAATATATATTTTTTTTTCAAACTGAATAGTAAATGAGCATTCAGGCCACCTGATGTTAAGTGGTCACTGCAGCCCATGCACATCAACATCAAACCTCAACTAGGATGGAAGACTTATCTGAGATTGTACGTGGATGCGTTGCTACTCCAGAGGATGAGTTGGAATTCCTCCTGTACAGTGTCTTTTGCCCAACTATAAGGGTGTATAAACCGAAACACGTCAGTTCTCAAACTGCTGCTTTACGACAGAATCAGGTGCTGCGGTGGTGCCGAAGCAGGTGAGCCTTCGACGTAAGACTACCACAATCAAAACTGAATTCAACTAGAAACGAAGCACAAGTAGTATAAGCATATCATACCCATAACAACGAACAATTTTTTTTTTTTTGTATATTAGCTGAATAGCAAACGAGCATGCAGGCCACCTGATGTTAAGTGGTCTCTGCAGCCCATGGACATCCACGCCTAAGGTTGTGTGTGGATGCGTTGCTACTCCTGAGGACTACGTTGGAATGCCTAACTACACCCCTCAAACCGAAACACAGCAGTTCTCACACTGCTGCTTTACTGCAGAAATAGGTGTAGTGGTGGTGCCGCCGCAGGCGAGCCTTCGACATAAGACTCTACCACCATCGAACTAATTTTACTTATATACTTTACAACCCAACAAACTGTTGTATTTGTAACACCGACTCGCACTTGGCCGGTTTTGAAGTCACTTAACATGGGAACAAAAATTACAAATTTGTTAAAATTACAGAAGAGACGTTACAAATACAACCGTCCGTTGATACGAGAATTTTACGTAATAGAATTTTAATCTCGTGTAAACGTTCTTTCCATTATTTCTGAAACAATCTTCAATCAGATTGAAGTCGGCACTCAACGAAAATTGGGATAAAAATGAGCGTAATTAACGTTTGAAACTTTTTTTCTTTTCGTTTCTCCTCAGAATTATTTCGCCTCAAACGTAGATCGGATTTTCATTTCAACCTTTTTATGTAAGCGCTGAAGTCCGATTTGGTTTTATAATTTGGATTGCTGTAAAAATCCTTTGACATAGTTCAATGTCCGCCTTTACCGCAAGGACGAGAGAAGGGTTTTGCCTAACTTCTGCCGCTAAAACCTCGTGGTGTTCCTCTACCTCTAAACCTCTTTACCAATTGGCGGGATACCTGTCATAGATTCTCTTCGCATTCCGTGGCTTTCACCTCCAACTACATCAGGGAGGGAAGGAACCTAAATGAATTGCTAGTTGTTTTTTTTTATTTTTGTTATTTACTAAACCTAAGCAGACCGATAGACGGGCTCACCTGACGGTAAGTGGTCACCGTCGCTTATAGACGAGACCAAAGGAGCTGCCAATGCGTTGCTTTTTTGAAGAACCCCATGTTGACCCCACGCTCAGGAAATACCTCAGAAGGAAGATTGTTCCATAGCTTGTATGTAGGCGGCAGTAACGAACGTTTAAATCGGACCGTGGAGGGCCCTACATGTCTATATGGTGGGGTCGGAACCTCAATCTAGTGTAAAAAGTGCAATATCGAAAGCTAAATTACTGTCCGCGTCTGTATACTGTGCTTTCTTTTAAAGGAAAATATACATTTTATCATTAGTTTCTACTTTATGTACATATAGTATCTTAAATTTTGTTTGTAATGTTCTTTAATTTTAATTTGGAACTAGGTTTTCCGTCTGCATATAAGGGGCGCACGGAAACAACAATGCTTGCGCCACGCGGCGTCCGTTAACGTCCCTGTGCAGTAATTTGCGTATACGTCCGCTGTCTTAGTTTTTTGTGACGTCATATACCTAAGAACACTTGACATTCAGAATAGTCTCACTACATTTCTTTAGTTAAAAACGATCCTCTACTTTACTTTCTAGGAGATACGTATTTACTCACATACATACATAGACTGCTAAAATCATAATCTTTATTTGCTTTGCTTTGCAGTCAGCAGCAAAAATAAAATGGAAGAGGTGCCTCAGTAAATCACGATAAGAACTAAACTACATTCACTTCACACCACTTCATAGTAATACGCAGTAAAGCTAACGCAGAAGTGTGTTTAGCGTAACAGGGCAAATATTTACGTACACGTCAGTACCATAAGATACACAATGCGAGGTCGGGTGAATCGTCTTGAGGCTTCTTAGCGATATTCTTCGTTTAGATAGGCGACAGTAGCTAGTGTAAGTAGCTTAGGAAGTGAGGAATATGAAATGTGCTCCACTTTATTTAGAAATAAATAAACTTATATCAGTAACGCTTCATAGAACGGTGGTTATCTTCTGTCGATGGCTCGCTCCACGCCATAGTTTCGCCTATATCTGACGGGCTTTCGGTTTGAAGGGTGCTGTAAGATAGACATCACTCGATAACAGCCGTCCTATCCTAACTTAGTCCTCCTTCTCCTCCGCCTCTTGTCCAGTATAGCCTGCCTTACCCTTTAATCCAAAACATAGCATTGCTCACACTGTCGATTTAAGGCGGATATATATGCGGCAGCGTGACCAATTTATAAACGTTAGTCATGTGGAACGGTTCCTGCTAAAATTAGAATAAAATTATGACATCACGATTTTTTGACGATCCAAGCTGAATTCGAATGGAAGTGGCGAATATTATCAATTATTGAGACATCGGCATACGAACCGGTGCCAAATGGTTCACCAGTTTTAAAATTGTATTACAGTTTGCCTCATATTTTATTTGGCACGCTGTATTTTCGGACGTAATTCGATTTTGTGGGCGAACATTTTATGTACCTCGGCAAACTTTGATGTGGTTATTATGCTATCCCTGTAAGCTATTTGCCTACCTGGCTGCCGAAATTATTTTAAATTGAAATTTATTGCATGGGAACACTCTAAGTAAAGTTAGTTCGCTGTTATGGGTATATAGTTAAATGATGCAAACGTTTTCGGAATACAGAGAAAAAACTATATGTGATAAATTTTGTCTCGGAATTGCACGTATTATGTAACTTATCTTTAACAATTGTTCTCGTTTTCAATTTCATAAGAAGGCACTATTAATTATTTTGGACTTTCGTCATTTAAATTATCGATTGCGATAAAATTCAATATGGTGATAGTTTGTGATAAGTTCACAGGCAACTTTTTTTTTAATGCAACCCCGACGAAGATGGAGTGAGGGTTGTTATAATTGACAGTGTCCAAGAACTTTGTATTTTATTAACTTATTAATTACTTGACGTCTTTATTTCTTGAGAACACCAGGTAGGCTGGCAGGTACGTCACCTACTTAGTAAGTCAATTACAGTCGCTCCTGAAAATTATTTCTTCTTCAACGTAGTTATATAACATAATATGTAGATCGTTTATACAAAATTTAAAACAAGCGTTTTCTGTCCTGACGTAGACTCCACAGACTATTGAAAAGGAATTATTTGAAATCACACAAAATTTACAGCCCGAAAATCGTTCAGTCATTCTGAGATTTTAAAATTCTCTAGTCTGTCTCTACTCTGTGCGACTGTTTGACCGCAGACTATTATTAGTTTGACATTAACAGTATGAACGTAATCAAATTATATTTATTTATTTACTTATTTAAATTAAATTTATTCTCTAAGGTTCTGAGGAGCCTATAATGGATTTACTTTTATATTATTGGACCTAGTACCAACAGTCACCAAATATTTGTGTGCAAATGTTTTATTCTGTATAATATATTTGTAACATGTATTGTATATACATTTTAGCTTTCTACACTCCTCCTCCATATAAACTTTAAGTGTGCTAAATCTCACATTTATTCGTGCGCGCAATATGCTTAAAAAGGGGTACAAAGTTTTATCTTCACATATTAATATATAGATTGAGTAATACTGAAAGTTGGTAAAGATACCGTTGCGTTATTGTCATAACAAGTTACAGCAGATCAGCACAATAAATAACGAAACTTTGCCAATTTGCATCCTCGACTTCGCCGCTGAGCCGCCGCGAAAATTATAAGCGTCTTCATAATTAAATTGAAACGTAAGTTATGGAGTTTAAAAAGTAAGTGCGATTCAGGCTCGGAGGCCTGTCACCCGGGAACTTGACGGGAATTTAATTAGAGTGCGCTGGACGTCGCCTAAACTGGGTGTGGCGCAAACTGCAATCGCCAGCGGGTATACAGTAAGAGTACTTTGTTTTGAAATTAAACTCGTTCAGGTGTACATATCACATTCATAGCTTAGTGATGTATATTCTTTATGCAGTTCCGTACTATAAAGATGTCGCACAGTTCGTTTTGGAGACGTATTAGGTGTTGATGTATCATGTGTCCACGGGCGAACGTAACCAATTTCCATGAGGTGGCCCGTATGCCTGTGTGTCATTCTTTTTATGTAAATAGTTATTGCAGAGCTTTAACTGCTACTCCTCCTTAGTATGTGTTGCCTCGTCGACTACCGAGAAAATATTTGGCCCACATTACATCGGTCTAATAGTAAATACCAATAATACGACTCGTTATAGTTGTCGCACTGTTCTACTGGTTAATACACACGCACCATACAAGAACGCAGAATACGACGTAACTCGTGTCACTTACTTAGATGTGGTTGCTTACCTGCTGGTCATAAAATATGATGTCTAGGTTCGCGACTCGAAAACACACGACAAATTTACGTCAAGTTGACAAATATTAAAGTTTGCGGTGGAAATTACGAATTCAGATTCATCATTTTAACTTCAAATTTTAAGATGAGCTTATTCATTGAGTCCCGAATACCACAGCACGTACTATGCTTACTGTAGTTTAAAGAAGAAATTGTCGAAGCTTTTACCTTGTACCAAATATGAAATCACTATGATTAAAAGAGACATAATAAGTACAGGGTGTAATACCAAATCATCTAAAGATAAAAACTTTGACTTTACGTATTTGATGGTGATGTGATGGGTAGTCTTATAGCGAAGGCTCGCGTGCGGCGGCACTATTTCTACCGTAAAGCAGCATTGTTAAAATTGTTTTGTGTTTGGGTTTGAAAGACCTAGGCAGAATTAACTGGACAGAAGGCATTCCAACTTAGTCGTCAGGAGTAACAACGTGTCGTCAGATAGGACTTCCGCCCTAGTTGAAGTTTGATGCGGATTTCCATGGACTGAAGTGACAAATTAACATCCGGAGGTCTGTATGTTCATTTATTATTCCATGAATGTATAAAAAAACTGTAATCCTGCATATTTTATTCAGCATGAGTCACCATTGGATGAAAACTACGGTCGCCTAAGATGGATATCATTAATCTAATTCCGACTTCGCGTTAATAAGTTTAATTATTCACGACTGAAAGCTTTCGGGGAGCCCATGGAAGTTTCATGGGATCGGTAGCGTTTTGGTCCGGCTGAGTGGTCGGATGCGGTTTTATAACTCCTGTTCAGTAATGCTTGTGAAATTAATGAACGGACAGTCGTTTCGTTTGTACTACTCATATTCATTGGTTCATAAAAAGATCTACAGCATCAACCGATTGTCCCACTACTGGGCACGGGTCTCCTCCCAGAGATGAGAGAGATTCAGGCCTTAGTCCACCGTTCCGGCCAAGTACGGATGGCGGACTTAACATGTCTTTGAGAACATTATCGAGAACCCTCAGGTTTGCTCACGATGTTTACCTTCACCATTAAAACGAATGATATATACTTATATACCTATACCTATTTATTAATTGCGCACGTTATTTCTAAGAATTAGAGGTGCGTGCCGGTATTTCAACACCGAGCTGTAATCGTTTCCATGTCCCAATTTGTAGGTGCGGGTTCGAATCCCAGCTCGGGTAGGCGCAGTTCGAATCGTGCTTTGCGTTAGTTATTCACTATCAGGAGGCCCATGTCCAGCTGTGGGACAGTAATGTCCGATACATTACATACAGTTGATCTTGGCAGACGACCGTTCACCCGCATATTATGAAAGCTTGGAGCCAATTCCTCCACGCCGTTCCAGCAGCCTTCTCAACAGTAAAACACAGTCTTAAATAAACAGTTTGGACGAATGATAACCCTCGTACGCCACTATTTCGATCCAGATCAGCGACTGTGCGCAGAGTTATTCATATTGCATTTTCGGTGGAATTTCCCATTTGGCGGTGCTATTTCGGAGGAGACTGGCATTAATGACTGCACACGACGCGACAATCATGTTCCTCTAATGAATAGTTTCCACGCGCATTTTACATTTAGATTCGTCATTTTCGCTATCGCTGTAGCGAACGAAAATGATGTACGAAATTGTGATCAGCAGTGAGATTAGTTTCAGAACTGCGGTTGGTCCATTAAGCAAGTAAATATAAAGTTATTGTCTCTACTTTTTAATGCTCTGCAGCTGGATTTGGATGTGTTGTGAGTACTTCAATTTACTCCTCATGATCATTTATCTCACAGCAAAGCAAACTAAAATTAATTTCTTAGACACACATTTTTTCCGGAAATTAGAGGTTTCTGCTCTTTTTTTGTACGTTTCCGACCGAAACAAGCAGTATGCAGTTATATAAGCTTTAAACTTCTTCATCTTCATTATCAACCCGTAATTGTCCCACTGCTGGGCACTGATCTGCTTACAATCCGCGGATTGGCGGAACACACATACATCGTTGTGGAGAACTCTTAGACATGAAGGTTTTTTCGCGAAGTTTTCCCTCTCCGTTAAAACAAGTTACAATTAATTTACAATCTGCACTTTATATTTTAATTTCATGGAAATTTAAAAATAAGGTCAAAAAGGAGTCATTCAACATACTGCTCAGGAGTAGAAACGCATCCACATACAACCTCAGATAGGTCTTTCATCCTAGTCGAGGTTTGATGTGGATTAACTTTGGACTAAGTGGATTAACCACTTAACGTCAGTTAGCTTGAATGCTCGTTTGCTGTTATGTTGAAAAAAAACACTTCTTAAAGCAGAATCTTTATCATTCTTCGAGATTAGCTTACGTGGCTAAAACTGTGTGCGGACCCATCTGATTGTAGCAAATAGGTACCTGTTAATAAACTCAATGCTTTCGCTTGCTTACATACTCTAGGGTTGGCAGCGCATACATTTTCGAAACGGAGAAATTGTGCAATGGACACTGCAAATTTTTAGTCTCGGACATTTTCGAAGAACACTGAATTCGATCGAATTTCGAGTTTTTAGTAAACTGCCGAAACACATACAAGGCCCCACGCGCGGTCGCAGCATAAAATTTGGGGGAGGGGGCTTGGGTCATACTAATAATAATATATGTCGAGTAAATTAGATTTGAAAGCGCGATTAATTCAAAATTATTTCAAATATGTACATATTTTTGATTAAATTGTTTAGATAATTTAAGTAAGTTGAAATTTTTTGAATCTTCGTAAATTGACTATTTTTGTAAGGTTTTGCAATTTGACCTCTGTGACCCCTGTGACCCTCCCCCCTAGAACCGCGCCTGCAAGGACCTAAGTTCATTTGACGAACCAGTCTGTGGAGCAACCCCTTCAATCTGACTTGTAAAATTTCACAACCTTTTGTCATGTTATAACGGTACAACTAAACGTATACCGTTACCTACTTGCCTCGATCGTAAACTAAGCACATGTCGCCGAGTGCATTAGGAGATTAGTTCGGAACGTGACGGGGCTGTGTTTAAACAAGTCTCGCTAACATCTGTGACTGTGTACTCGATTCTATTATTCTGTTGTCTCACATTTATTTATTATTCGATTTTAAATACAATGTCCGTGTACATCTCTCGGCATTATGTTCTTATTGACTACCCGTATGACTTCAAGATGCGGTCTGCTGTTCGGAGGTTCCTGGGTTCGATTCCCAGCAGAGCAGAAATTTGAATGATAAGCTAATTTACCGTTATGGCTGTCCGGCTATATAAATTCCGGTGTCTCAGAAACAGGTAGAATTATCAAGTTAAGATTTATTATGTATTTGTTTTGTATTTATTACATAAAACGTCAAAATATTTTCCGAAAGTTATACATCACTGTGTTTATAGCCTATAAAATACCTACCTTTTCACAGAACTTTTCTTAGAAATTATAGAAGGACGCTGGGTATGAAGGGTAATAGCGGAGGACATCAATGAGCGCCAAAGGGATTATTCTCGGAAATGTGAGCATACGGCCAATCGATTTCAGTCGTCGTTTTTAAGGAACGGTCTTATTGAGGAGAGAGATTAGTAAACATTTAGTGGTTAAGTTATTTATGATCACAAAAAAAAACTGTCTAATTTAGCCTATCAATTTCGTATAGGTACGTAATTTCTATCACATTAAACACTTCACGCTTGTGTTGTTTTTGCAAAAAAATAACGTAGGAATCAAAATTCAAGATATCAACTTGTTTGACAAATGCTGATGTAGTTAACAATAGAATTTTTATAAAGAAATACATCGCCCGTCGCTTATACATTCGTAGTGTGACAATCGATAAATCGAGCAATCGTTTTCAGGCGAAGTTCATCGAGTAAAGTGGAACTATACTTCGCTCCAAGATTTCCTGCAGTTAATGTCCTGCGATTAGATTCCTTTTAAGAGCATTAGGGTTTTTCGTTTTTGATATTTTTTGCCATATCGAATACATATTATTTTAGGTAGGCGTTGTACTAACGAGTATATCATAAGATCTAGAGCATTGGCCAGCAAATGGCGGCTTTTTGTATGCAATGCCACAAGAATATTTTTTTCGGGACAAAATGTGACGTACGAACATACGAGTACATGTACATGATATAATACCGCTTTCATTCACGATTTATTGTGTAATGATACTTAATTAACGTCTTTTTCGTCGAATAAATTAAGGAAATTGCAAACGAGCGTTAACCTGATGTTAAGTGGTTACTGGACATCTACATCCAACCTCAAATAGGAACGATGTCTTATATGAGATCGTACGTATGCCTTTCTATACCAGAGGACTTAAAATAGCTTCTGTCAAGTTGCAAAGCCTCATGTTATGTGTTTTCTTCAAACCAAAACACAGCAGTCCTCACACTGCTGCTTTACGGAAAAAATAGGTACTGGTGCAGCCTCGACATAGACTCTAACACAATCAAACCAAATCTGGTAGGGCCAGCTACATTTCTTGCACTTTGATATTTATGTATTGTCCTTCTGTCATCTTTTTCTTACGTATGAAAGTTTACACGAGGAACTTGTCTTATATCATGTGTACCTATATATAGATCATTAAGTTTATCCTATCTTCGATGTTTTTTCGTCGGGAGCTTTCAACTTTCTTTTCTTTTTTACCGTTCCCTTTTATGTGTGGGTATAAGAACGTGCTCGTAGTATCAAAAACTAACCTAAAGTTATTATCACGTGAATACATTTCACACAAATCCCCAATAGAACAAAAAGGTAACAGAACTACGTAACAAGCAACTTAGTTTAAACTTTATACGAAAACAGCTTACGTGCATCCACGTAACTCAGTTCGCAGTCCATTTTTTATCATGAACGTTGTTTCTCGTTTGGCAAAGTTGTTTCGCGTCTCATGTATTCGTTCTATCGTCAACAAAGGGATTGAGAAGCGAGGAATCCATAAATTTTGAAGATGTTAGTCTTATTTTGAAGTGTCCTACCTATTTCTGCTGCAAAGCTTCAGTAATAGCACTGTTATGTTAGGCAGACGACACCGGACTATAGGCATTATAATTTAATCCTCAGAAGTAGCAACGCATCCGCACTTCGGTCTAGAGTCTGCTGTAACCATTGAACATCGGGAGGTCGACATGTTCAGGGTATTATAAATAAATAACGTCTCACACTCATAGCCCCCACAGTAGGATTTAACCTGTGTCGTGGGTGCCATGTACACACACGGAAACAAGCACACACACACCCAGACCAGATACAGAAATCAAAATTCATCATTCAAATTTCTGCCCCGCTGGGAATCGAACCCAGGACCCTCCGACCGAGGTATAAAAAATACAAATAAAAAGCCGGTCTTATGGTAGATGAGTGCAGTTAGGGTGTAAACACTGTAGCGCTTGCCAATAAAGCTTAGCTTCGTACAGAGCAAAATCCCTGCCAGTTGAAGCTGTTAAAGCTAATAGAGGCGATAGGAATTAAGTATTTGGAAAAAATAAAGCAAAGAAAATCTTCGTTAACGTTCGCCCACGATCACTGACTGATTGTGAACTCCGTCTTTACTTCATCGTGTAACACATAGCTAAATATTAAAATTTAAATATATTATATATTTAGGTACTGCCTGCGACGTTTTGTAACGATTTTGTACCAAAATGTACACAATTTACAAATGTATCAGTGTTACAGACGAAGATATAAACAAACAAACATATGTTTCGAGTTCATACATCAATTAAGAATTATATATATTACTATATTCATCATGTAAACATGGCCCTTTTAGTTACGATGTTAAATCGTCTCGCTAGTAGTTTACTGTAAGACAGGAGTTTTTGGACGCCCGGAGAGTTTGAATAGCTCACGGCTTTATAGGGGCCACCCAAAGAGTTTTAAATCTATATTTTTTTTCCTCCCCAACGGATGATCTACGGTTTTGGTTCCCGTCATTTGAATTTCAAATGTTCTGGTCGACGTGTTTAACTGTTGAAATATTCTCGAGTGCTAAGTACATGTGACGTACATACATCAGAAACGGCCTGTAATTTTATTATATTGGAAGGAGTAAATTATTAAGGACAGTTGGGTCAGTATCGCCAAGTTGTCTTTTTAAGGTTACCTGCTGAAGGAAAGTGGAACCTTGCCGAAGTTGGACATTTGATGTTTTTATTTTATTTATTTATGAACAATATTTTTTTTCACTTTCGTTAAATGTAAATATGTAAGTATACTAGTATATCGAATGATGAAATAAAAAACATGATTTCATGTCAACGCACATCAAGGTTTATCTGGAAGAGATTGCTAATATAGCAGGAGCATCGATTGTGACCCCAGTGTCTGTATAATACGATTTTGAGTACATTTTACAAATAACTAATTTTATAATAAATATACTATTATAGAGATAGAGACTCTGATGAGTTTGTAGTAACTATGAATATTTTGATCAGATTGCAAAATTAACTACTTTAAAGTGGCGACTATCAAGAGAAGTGAGTTTAAGCCTATCAGCGATTTAAGCGTCAATTAACCGTCTCAGCATCTAGAACCAATTAGGCAAGAAGTTACCGCTCTTACAGCACCAAGTTCCAGGAAATACTCTGTTTCTACGACTTCACTAATGCATGTCTAAATATACTTAGAATCGCTAAGAATCAGTTCAGAAACAATGTAACAGGAAAATACACCTTTACTTTTATTCGACTAAGCAAAGACAAAAAATGGACTTGATTTTAGCACTCTGTTTACATCTGTTCCCTCGTATATTTTTTGTTTTAACGAAGCAGCAGACAAGCACGCAGGCCACCTGATATTAAGTAGTTACCGCAACCACACCCTTCAAATTGAAACACTGCAGCGCTCGCGCTGCTGTTTCACGGCAGAGACTCCAGGCAGAGTTTACACAGGACTCTATCACCATTAAAGGTCTATAATCTATCTCAGTACTAGTAAGGTTTTCAAACAACTGTTTGTTTTTACCAACCCGTTCCCGTTACAACTTTATAACAGTACCTATATATTTGAGAGGAATTGAAGTCTTAACGCATGACGTAGCATTTATACTATGAAAATGTCATTATATTTATCTTGTATGAAACAGTTTTATAATTTCGTAGAATAAACCGACCACATCCTTTGAAGGATGATTCAAATCTGAAAGATACTCATAATTATCATCAAGTCATTATTGTCCCACTAGTCTTCTCTCCAAGATGAGAAGCTTTAGGACATAGTTCGCCACACTGGTCAAGTGCAGATTGGTGGCAAATGTTCTCAAAGGCATATGAAGCCTTTGAGAACATTATGTAGAACTCACCAGGTTTCCTCGTGACGTTTTCCTTTACCTTTTATGCTAGTCATAATTACATTCGTCCTCTCATCTCTGAGAAGAGACCCATGCCCAGCAGTGGGACAATAATATAATGAAGATAATACCCAAAAAATATTCAAACGAAATTCTTAGTTCGAAATTCATAGTTTCTGTGTGAACTCTAAGTAGCTCTTAAAAATCGCACTACGAGTACGTTCCTCTGAAATCACTTGAGAGAATAATGAATATTGAATCTAGCGTTAACACTGGAGTATTCATAATAAAGATAACAATTTTATTTATTAGTTTTACTAATTTTATTTAGGAGACATTCCGACTTAGTCCTCGCGAGCAGCAACGAACTTCCGTCTTAATTGAGGTTGGAATTGGCTGCAATGACCACTTAATATCAGATGGAACGCTCGTTCTTTTTATGTATTAGCAGAATAGCAAACGAGTATGCAGGCCACCTGATGTTAAGTGGTCTCTGCAGCCCATGGACATCCACACCTGAGGTGGTGTGTGGATGCGTTGC
>DWKW01000698.1:0-15074 GCA_018250115.1 Doberes anticus
CATCAACACACAACCTCAGGTGTGGATGTCCATGGGCTGCAGAGACCACTCAACATTAGGTGGCCTGCATGCTGGTTTGATATTCTGCTAAACTACGACGTCATAACTTTTACAAGACGACTGACTGAATTATTAACGATTTTAAACAAATAATGAATCATGTTTTACAAACTAAGTCATATCGTCAACCCATTACTGTCCCACTACTGAGCACGGGTCTTCTCTCAGAGATTAAAGAGTTTAGGCCATAGTCCACCACGCTGTCCAAGTGCGGATTGGCGGACTTAACGTGCCGTTGATGTAACGATTTCCATTACCGTTAGAGCGAGTGATAATTTACAATACGCACATAATTTTGAAAATTTACTATAGATAATAATATATAGAGAAATAGCCGGGATTTGAACTTCGACCCACCATAGCGGGGTATCACCATTAGGCTATCACTCACTAGAATATTTTTTTTAAATATTGCTAAATGACGTCTTTGTAGGATTGATGTCTTAAATTTATTTGTGTATGGTGTCTACATACCCACTACTATGACTTGTTTTATTATAAGGTTTGTTTTTATTTGTATCAAAGCATTTCAGCAAGTAATTACATTAGAGTAGGCAATCGTATTACTTCGAATAGGTTGTAGAATTGCCAAATAAGTGACCTCTACTCGACACAGTCTTGAAATTTGGCACAGAAGGAAGGGTTAAAAATGTACAATATCAAGAAAATGTCAGTAATTTCTTTAAATAAAACTTACCCTGTGTTATAGGGTTAAATTCAGTTTGATGTGCTGATATCAGTACGGAACGTTGAGGGTAAAAGACAGATTTTCAAATCTCAACAAGAACGGAAGTCCTCTCTGAGACTGTAGGTGGTTGCGTTGCTACTCCTGAGGACTAAGTTAGAATGCCCCCTGTCCGGTGTCTTCTGCATAACTACACCCTTCGAATCGAAAAACAGCAGTTCTCATACTACTGCTTTACGGCAGAAATAGGCGCAACGGTGGTTACGCCACAGACGATCCAACGACATAACATCCTACTACCATCAAAGATTTATGTATTTAAGCTTTATTTAAGCACAAAGCCGTGGTACAAAAGGCGGACATAACGCTTTATAGTATTATTAACCATTATTTGGGTTACACAGACAAATATGAAGGCGGTGCAAAAAAGGAGAATAAAAAAAGCGGAAAAGAAAATAAAAGTAATTTCTTCTGTCAAAAAGGATAAAATGCAAGAAGATAGATAAATATACATAGTAAGTACCGACCGAAGTTTGGCGACCCGTATGGCGACGTGGTCAACATGCGGTCTGCCTTTCGAAGGTGTCCTGGGATCGATTCCCAGCGGGACAGAAATTTGAGTGATGGATTTACTCGTAGATTTCTGTACCTGGTCTGGGTGTTTGGGTGCTTGTTTCTGTGTGTGTCCATGGCACCCACGACAGGTTAAATCCTACTGTGGGGCTATGAGTTCGAAACGTTATAAAAAAAAGTATTACAGCCGTAACAGAAGAAAGCTAGAAGCACTTTGCTAGTTTTTAGTTTATAACTTTTACGTTTATTGTGACAGGAATCAGATGTTGTTTGCGGATCGGATGGTCAGAGCTACCCGTCACATTGCGAATTGGACTCGACGGCGTGTCGGGAACAGAACGAACTGCGGTTGGCTTACAAAGGCGATTGTGGTAAGTGTTGATTAGTACACTTTATTATCTACCGACATAGTCTATGAAACTGTAAATCTGTTCTTATTTCTGTTTCAATTAAAGAAACTTTCTGGTTAATTGTATTATACAGGTTTTTCTAAAGAGTTATTATTTATTACTATCGTTTAATTTGTATATAATAAAATACAATTGTATATAGCATTCCCTGTGTTGTGAATCGTGAACCCTCTAAATGGTGGTCGGCACGTTGACCATCGTACCATTCGGGTCGTCCCAGTCGTTGTGTTATCGTATAGACTATTCTGTTACATGCTGTCTAAACTTTGAAATGACTAATGTGTTCTTTACTGATTTATTAATCTAGGAACTGGTTTTACGTATTTCTATTTGTTGACCTGAGGCCTATCAAAGGTGCTTTATCGTTAAAACCTTTGATAGGCCTAAGCAAACACTGCAAGGTCGCGATAAATAATCTCGAAAAATACATTATTCTAATTCCATTACATTACATTACATTATTGTTTTTACAGAGTATTTTTAGAGTATTTCAAAATAAGTACTACACTAGTTTAATGTAACAAAATAGAAAACGACCTTTATGCTACCTGATGTTATGTGGTCACTGTAGCCCATGGACATCCACATTAAAGCTCAGATAGGGCGGCAGTCCCTTCTGAGGTCCTACATGGGTGCGTTGCTATTTCTGAAGACTACGTTGGAATGCCTATTATCCAGTATCTTCTCCCACCGCATCCTTTAAACCGAAGCACAGCAGTTCTCATACTGCTGCTTTACGGAAGGAATAGGTGCAGCGGTAGTGCCACCGCAAGCGAGACTTCGATATAAGGCTGTACCGCCATGCATAGTCGGTAAAAGGATATTCCATTAATAATAGAGGATTTGCGAGATATAACAGTGAAACATAACCATTAAAATACAAACTGATTTTGACGGTAGGTTGGCCGTGGCCAAATGCATTGCGGTTGGCTTTCAAAGCCGATCGTGGCTAGAAACAAAGGCATTATAATTACTTGTGACTTGTGGTACAGCCTCAATTAGGGTTTGGGGTTCGTAGGAAAATTTCTTCCCTTAAGCTACATTATTGTGGAAAAATTTGACAACAAGATCTGTATGTCTCCAAAACAATATAAAACAATAGCCACCGATATACAGTTAAAAAAAAACTGTGACACATCGGCAGTTCTTGGTAAGCTGTTTCCGTTTGGTTCGAGAAAGAAGTATTTGAGTAACGCGAATTCGACTTGAAGGCTATTAATTAGAAGTTAGGTGAAATTTAAAAAAAGTAGTAAATGTTATTAAATATGTTATGTTAAATATGTACCGTGGTAATGAAGAGAATTAATTAATTGGATTAATAACATAGATGAAAATAAGAAGCTCTAATAAACTGCTAATAGAAAAAAAAATCTAGACGATAATTCCTTGGGATTACTGTTTATTAAAGATATATTGCCTCCTGTTAGTTTTATAAAGTATCAAATGTAGTATTTCGAAGCAAAAGAAATATTTTAGTTCCTTTCAGGACCACTTTGCTTCTTTTAGAAGAAATTTTAACAGGGAATTCATTATAATGCTGAAGAAATATTAACCATGCTTCGCCTTAGATAATGCTTCAAATAATTACAAAGTAAAAGGAAAAATAAAAAAAATCCCTACGGTAATGCTTCCCAACTTGAATTCCCGCGCCTAAATTATAGGCCATAGCCGTTTAATTGGTCTGTTTGGCCACAACGTTGCTAACTAATTAGTACACTCCGGATAATTTCACTGAAACAATTTCCCTCGCTTCAGGATATTACACTATTACTAACTAACGGCATCATTGCACGATATCATCCAAAAAAACTCCACTTTATATGGTTAGATTCTTTATCTGTGCGTTAATATTTTTTTCATCACTGTATTTATTGCGCATGTCTCTAAATATAAAATGTTACGAAATTTTTACTGGAAAATGTTTGGCGGACTCTGAACATTTTATTCGAAAAAAATTGGAACGTGATTTTCTTACAAGAGAAAAAGCGTGCGGATAAAATTCAAATTTAAACGTAAATCAGTACAAGCAGCCATATAAGTTTATGACAACAAAATACATTTTTTTTTAACTTTACGACTACAGCTTTTAAGTTAAGAATAATTAGGATAATGACTTATGGTTAAATATTGACAAGACCGCTGCTGCATGGCATTAATATTGAATTTGAATAATTTTGCATAATCTTATAATGCATATGTCAAACTGGAACAATTCTAGAAATCGAAAATTAAATTAAAATTTAAGTACTTTTTATTTATGTTTATTTAGTAAATATGTTATTTGTGAATTTAATTCAGTGTTGCCTTTTATAATACGTAAATTATTTATTCAAGTGTCACACTAAAACATTAGTGTGACACCAGTTGGCGTAAAAATTTACTCACTCGTTAAAACTACCTATTCCACTCGATAGAACTTGAAAATCAGACCGTAAAGGAATACTGGCGAAGAAAAGGTTCATATTCGAAGGTACGAATTATAATTTCCGAAGAATTAAGTGAATGAGGTCGAGCAACAATACGCTTTTGTACCAGTGGAGGTGGATGGCCGAAATTTTAATTATAGTCGTCAGTTTAATAAGGGGAGGGTCACACAAAGGACGCTATATGAAGATTAACTTGCACATAATGGCCTCCGTTGTGAGGATTCCGTGTGTGACTTGATGGCTTTTATTATTTCTAATACCGGTTCTTTCTCGTTGTCTTTTTTGACACCCTTCGCATATTTTAAAAGTGGCAGTGAATAATTAATAATACACTTTAAATTTTAAGTATAAAACACAAATAAGTCAGACTTTGGCATTGAAAAGGGATTTTACTCTATCCTTCGTAATATCAAAGTTAAAAAAAAATTGTTGTGTACTTAAATGTAATAGTAGGGCGTACCGTACCGTGAGTGACATGTTTTTTTTTGGGGGTAGAAACAACAGCGCACTCACTTTGCAGCAATTACAAAAAAGGCTTCTAGTTTGAATATAGGAATGTTCAAACACTGCCCTTGCCAATACAGAACAAAGCTAGAACATAGAATTTCTTCGCGATTAAAGCTACTAACAAAAAGGACATAATTCCTCTTACTCATACAAACTTGTATCCGTATTTGTCTTCACATTTATGTTTCCCAGTTTATTTGTACGTGATTCGAAACTTTTCGGAACATCCGGAAAATTCATACGACTTATGTATTTCTGAAAGTTCGAAACTTTTCCGTTCTTTCGTTCTTTCTTTTTGAAGTCTGTTTATTACAGATATATTTCCTCATAAAAGCTTTTGTGCCACCTTATAATACGAGTACAGTGTTATAAATTCGTTCAGAATTGCCTACTCTTTTTGTTGAAAAGTTAAATGTTCCGAAACTTTGACAAAATCTGTATTTTTACTTTATTTAATATTCGGTAGGGGGAAAAGTTTCTTCGTATTTCAAATTCAAATTAAAAACGTTAATTTTAATGTTTATTTTAATTTAATTATAATACATAAGTGCCGTTTGTTTGCTGGAGTGTTGCCATCTTAAAGGTTAACATAGTCTCGTTTCTGTAGTAATTTTGGGTATTTTTGTTCAAAAAATTAAGACAAATAGTTTTCACCGTACAATCTTGATTTGCTCTGATGTCTAATCTGTTGCATTACGTTTTAAACATTTTATGTTTACCTTTCAAATTTGATGCAAAGTATACTACGTATTGGATGCCTGACTTAAATTATATCTCTGATAGAAAATCTAGAAAACGAAACCATCCAAGCGCGTGAAAGGTTAACGTTAAAGTTAGGTCGCCGAAGTTAGTACATTCACCTTCAAGTCAGTTTCAGCAGCTTCCCAAATTTCTATTTTTAAATTTCACCTCTGTTTCTAAAATAAATATTCATCTTATGGTCCTATAGATAAACTGTATAGATTCACAATACACTCGTCTATAGCCTTTCTAGCTTTAGCACGACATAATTTTAAAGTAATTCTCAAAAAATTTACTTGTCAGTCAAGCATGGGAATTACTATTTTTATTTTATATGGAATGTAATTATATTTAGCAAATAGACCATCGCTAGATGACTGGATGGGGTCCCATACTATACCGACTTCGTTCGAACTTATTGTAATATTTTAGTCTAGCCATGTAATATTAAACCGTGAAAGTCCTATTCAGATCTGTTAAGCACAAACATACAACCGGACTGAAATAAATAAAAAAGATGATTAGTTTTCGTAAATTAAAAATTTGTTACAATTTTAAAATTATGTTTACAAGGCGCCGTTAAAGTTATGTTAAAATAGTTGAAAGATTAATAACGCTAGTATCTTATCGCATCACAGTGGATACTGTAATGTTCTTTAGGGAATAAGTTGAATTCATGATAATATATATTACTCTTACACTTTTTGTAAAAACGTTAATTTCTTGTCAAAAAATTTTAAAAAATAATATGAGGCTTATCTGTAATTGAAAGCTGAAAATTAAATATAATTAAAGTGAATAATCATTGATAATTTTGTGTAATAGTTTGACTGCGTGGTACGTTTCATTTATTAAATATTTCAACGACAATTACTTGACTGTAACATTTACGACAACTATATTATTGAGGTCACTTCTTCGTGCATATAATACTCTCACCACTGAAGCCTCTGGAAACTTCTTGAAGTAATAATGTACATATGTATGGTACCGGATACTAAGCAATCATCAAAAAGTTTCAGTAAAACTCAGATCGTCTATTACATTTACGAATGTCTTTGGATTGCTTAGGACTTAACATTTTGACTTGGGGTTCATAGATACTTACTTAATATACTTACTTCAGGACTTAAACTTTAGTTAATTCGTTTTGTCAGCGAGGATTCAGGACAAATTGAATCAAATAAGCCGGAAACTGTTAAAAAAAATTACTTACGAAGGAAAGGGAGGTTTTTAATGACTGAAACCTTCCTAATGTTGTTTGTATTGTTCTCCCATGAAGTTCCAGTATTGCGTGATTTAGTGAAAACATTTTTAAAAACTTTGGGTTCGAAACAAATAATTTGCTTAGTCTTCGCCCGTATACATATATACTTTTAAAATGTAGAATAGTATAAAAGTGATGTATTCCTTCTTAACAAACTATTCATTCATTCATTCATCAGCGTGGTGGACTATGGCCTAAACTCTCTCATCTCTGAGAGAAGACCCGTGCCCAGCAGTGGGAAGATAATGGGTTGATGGTGATGATGATAATGATGATGAGGGGCGATCCGATAAAATGTTTTAAAACTAATAAAATACAATATGATAAATAAGCATAAGACATAAGGAAACCGTAAACACTTCTACGAAAACATTTACAACGTGTATGGAAGCAAAATGAATAAACCATTCCTCTTCGTCAAAGCTACGGTTTTGAAAATTTCATTAACTTAACATGTTTCACGTTCTGGCATTTAAAAGCAGCATTACGTTAGTCAATGGGAATTTTCGCTCGCACGTATCTTTAAATAATAATAACTGAGACATACGTAATTTTAAATATGTACAATTTTGTACTAGCTTCTACCCGTGGTTTCGCTCGCGATGAACAACGAAAATAAGTAATTTTGAATTGTAACAATTGTAAATTATAAAATGCAGAGTATTATTCTAGTTCTATAATATTTTTGTAAGTTTTTCCGTCTGGTGCAAAAATGTGTAGATTTGAATAGTTTTGGCGTGAAAGCGTAACAAACAAACTTACATTTCCATTTATAGTATTAATAGGGATTATATACTATATTATTTTGTATTGTGTTGTACACTGTATAGAAAGCCAAAATATTTGTACTGTAAAATTGTAACGGGTTCATGTACGAACATAAAAATTGGTATTTTTGAAATACTATTATCTGCTATTTGTTTCATAAATTTTTGTTTCTTTCTCATGTAATAACGCAAAAACTGCTGATTCGATTTATATAGGACTTTCACAGTTTAAAGTAAATAATAACGTAGGTTTAATCAAGATTGAGTTGTTATTAGAAGTTGATAAGACCCTGAGATACTTCTGTGTCATACTCTAGGGATGTCTATTACATTTTAATAGACAATAATAAAATGTTTAATCATTCATTTCTTGTGACAATGTCGATGTTTTTCTTCCACCATCTATAACAGTAATTAAATATTTGTAAAAAAAATAATTCATACTACAAACTAACTGTTACCTAAAACTTTGTGCGCTTCGTGGTTTTCAAAACATACACACTCATGCAACACGATCCTCATAAACTGCAAACCCACGGACTCACGGCCGTTAAATTATACGAAATACACTTATTTGTTGAAAAGACTTGCGCCACCTATCATAAAATGGAATGAATGCATGTGGAGAAAATCAACAAACATACATTCATTTTCATATTCGTACATATATATTAGAAGATAATACACATACACGCAACTTTATATTTTACTAAGAAATAAATTACTCATAACGTTTACAATATGTGTATTTCATAAAAGTAAAATATCTACCTCACAATATTACAAACGTGTTATTAATATAAAAGTTCTTGAATTACAGTATAGTTATTTCGTAGTGAAGATCAATTTTATTTTAAAACTTACCGTTTTGACTGTGCATATTCACACGTTCAAAAAGTTATAATATACAAAACAATCGTAAAATGACTTCACAATACGTTTTTTTCCCAAAATGATGTTCATTGTATGTTTTGATAACTAATTTAAGGGACAAACTGATAAGCATAGATTTCTCGATAACGAATAATGATACGGCCAGTGGGCGGTATAACAATCTACCCAAACCACATAAATAGGCTTTGAGATGTGCTATTCGCAGCTGTTTTCATAAATAATTTTTCATTGTTACGTCATTCAATAGAAATACTACTTATAAGAAGGAGAGAAATATTAAGTGATAATACTTAACTGAAAAGTACCCGTAGATTTTGTTACAAAAATATCAATGCCAATAAAATTATATCCCACTGTTACGTAAATCATTAAAAGAAAAGAAGCACCGTGGCCGACTCAAGGAAAAACTTCGCTACCGAAAAAATTACGACAGTTTGTGAAATATCGACAGGATTCTGAATTTTGAGTTATTACAAAACTTTTTAATTAGCGACGTGCCTATTTCATATTCTTCGGACCTCGGATGAAATATATTTTTAGTTCTTAGAAAGCAATTTTGCTTTCTCGCCGAGTAGGTCAGTAATCGAGCGCGGTCGAGGATTTCATTTTAGTCCGGGTGGTAAACAATTGTTATTAAATTTTTACGGATGTCTTCCCGCGTTCCCGCAGAAAAGAGAAATGTTAAATAACATGTTTGACGCTATAGGAGTTTGTAGCAGATGCATCACTCGGATTTTCGTGCGAAGCAATGAGATTTTGCTCATATTTGTAAATGTTTAAGCACTGTGTTTATTCGCTAACACACGGTTAAATTTAAATTTCTCACTTGAAATATAAATAGCGACAGCTTTAACACATCTTCATTATAAAGATAGTACTTGAAAGGATTCAAATGTTTACTACTAAAATAAAGTTTATTTGCTTCACTTCACTTCACTTTATTTGCTTTATATTTGTTGTGTTCAAAATGTTCTATTTCATAAGATTTAAATAGAGCACTGTAATGGATTTGCAACTCAAAGTACAAAACATATTGTCGTTTATTTTGAAACAACTTAAGATTTGACCCTTTTGTATGATTATATAACAATAATAATAATACTATAGCGGCTTAGTAAACGAGCATTCTAGCCACCTAATGTTAAGTGGTCACTGCAGCCCAAGGACATCCACATCAAACCTCGACTAGGACAGAAGTCCTATCTGAGGTTCTTTGTGGATACGTCGCTACTCCTGAGGACTAAGTTGGAACGTCTTCTGTTCTGTGTCTTTTGCTTAACCACCCTTCAAACCGGACAGAAACAGGTTCAGCGGTGGTACCACCGCAGGCGAGCCTACAGCATGACTCTACCACCATCAAATATAATAAAAATGTATGGGTATGAATTATCTAAATAATTTTTCATGTGCTAGCATAGCTAAATTTAAATCGGTAGCTAATGATCATACGACAACTGTCATACCTTCAAATCGATAATCGCTATGCCAAAGCGTTACTAACGTTTGTGGAAATTATAGAAGGTACTTGTAACCGTCTGTTACTTGACTAGGGCTTTAGGTTAATCTCGTAAGTTTTACTACGCCGATTTTTGTTATGAACACCCGAAATTTATATAAAATTGTTCTGTTCCGTTTAACATCCATCAGATTTCAAATCGAAATATCTTATGAGTACGTGTCAGTATGTCAGTGTCCTAGTGTTAATTAATAATATAAAAAATCACTGTTAGATTTGTAATTTTTTAACAGCGCTGTGTGAAAACGTTCAGTGTTCGTACGGAGCACACTGCGTAGCTGGAGAATGCGCCTGTCCCACCGACTGCACCGGAGCCTCTCGGGAACCAGTCTGTGGCAGCACAATGCACACTTATACTAACGAGTGTGAACTACAGAAAGCTGCCTGCCGTCTACCACCACCAGCAACGCTGCACGTCATTTTCTATGGAGATTGCAAAGACCGTCTAGCAGTCGTGCCTCCAATCGCTATGAGTGCGTATAACTTTTTTCTCCCCCTCCATATGTACTTATATCATCATCATCTTCAACCTATTAGTGTCCCACTGGACGAGTCATCTCTCAGAGATGAGACGGGTTATAGTTCACCACTTTGGCAAAGTTTGCACTAGATTTAATTAAATAACGGAGGGTTCTCGGGCGTGCAGGTTTTCTCACGGTTGTTATCTTCACCGTTCAAGCCACTTGATTCAATAAATATCTAATATGCACATAAATTCCAAAAATTAGAAATGCCTGCTGTGATTTGATTTGAAGATAACGCGAAAACTTAATTAACACTTTACATCGCTTTATTAACATTGTCTCCTACTCACAATCTAAACATTAACAATGTTAATTCCACAACTAATATCGACGTCCTTTCACCATAAAACTGCGAACAGCCTGCGCGAAAATATTTACTATCGAACCGTCATCAACTCCGACTGTTAGCAGTAATTTCAATAAACCGACCCATCCCCGATCAATTAACTAACTTTCCGCTTTATCGCTCGACTAACACGCAAATATTTGGATGGGTGTGGGTAGCTACGACCGCGATGACCACGACGGAGGCGGAGGAAGGGTCGACGGATTCTTTCGGAGCGACCGACGAAGGCGGCACGGCGAACCCATCCGCGTGCCGCGACATCCGCTGCGATTTCGACGCCAGCTGTGAAGTTGGACCCGACGGATACCCGCGTTGCTCTTGCCTCTTCGAATGTCCGGTGGACGATGAATACTTCCCTGTTTGCGCCTCCGACTTCAGACTCTACCCAAGTTTGTGCGCGATGCGAAAGGAGGGCTGTCACAAACAACTGGAGCTTCGGTTGCGACCCTTGGACCTATGTAAAGGTCGGTTGTCTATTGCATGTATCGATATAATTCCTAACTTTCTCGTGCATGACTTTTGTATATTAGCGACTAAATTACCTATATCACGATATCTTGAAACGAGGCTAACAAGTACACAGTTGGGTTAATTAATTATTCGAAACGCAGGTATGGAGGTCAGGCCTTGCGGTAACAACAAAGCCATGATTGATATGTCTACGGGTCTCGAAATAGACTGCGGCAACGGACCACATCGTCAGGACTGCCCGACAGGCAGTTACTGTCATATAACATTGACTGCGGCAAGATGTTGTCCGAAAAGTAAGTTTGTACAACAACGTTCGAACCTTTTAATACCTATCCAAAGTTAAACATTAATCCAACGTCAACGTCAGAGACGTCCCGTAAACTTTTTCGACTCTTTTGTCGACTCTAAATGAAAAATGTAATTGAATTCATTCGCAGCTTGTTGGCTTTGAAGTGTTGTTTGTCAATTATTTACCCTTTGTTTTGATGTACAACTTTTTTATTAAATAAGAAATATTGAAATCAAAAGTTTATGAAGATATTTACGTACGTACACTGTATATATGTTTAATATTTCCGTGCAGTAAATAAACAAATCGATAAATTATAGCATAATATATAATAAAATATTCAGTTCGGAAATATAACTCGTGACTTATGGGTTGTAAGTGACGATACTGAGGTACAAGGCGGCACGAGCAAATTGGATACAATCACGCTAGCCGTTGCCGCTCTGACTCCTTTGTTCCTATGCCATAAAACGTTTCGTATAAGGGAATAAAATTCTCAACTTTATTCGCCGACGGTGCACATGCAAGCAATTTTCTCATTTCGTCATCAATTTTAGATGATAGTAAGCAACTGGATGAGAGGAAGAACTTTCACTGCTCGGAGACGGCGTACGGATGTTGTTCAGATGGCTCGGCAGCAGCGACCGGGCCAAATGAAGAAGGATGTCCGATTACGAGTTCCACTTGTGGTTGCAATCGATTGGGATCGCTGTCGGATAGATGCGATGACAGCGGACAGTGCGTATGTCGGCCGGGCGTAGGGGGTCTTAAGTGCGACAGATGCGAGCCCGGTTATTGGGGACTGCCTCGCATCGGATCCGGACACACAGGCTGTATCCGTACGTACACAGAATATCAATTAGCTCTTACTGATATTAAGTTTGCAAGCTTGGTAGAATTGGGGGCATAACATGTTTAATGGTTTTGGTAATAATTTGACTTTGATGATGACTACATTTATTGTAATTTAAATAAGTTACTAAACATAACTATGTTCATCAGCCTATAATGTTTCGATATTAAAATGAGTGAACATTTTCTACTCAATAGTAATTAATTGTGGCATCATTGGTGACCAATGGCCGAACATTATTTGTCGTTTTATTTATTGAAGACATTTAAAAAAAATAGAAATAATTTTTTAGCATGCGGATGTTCAGCTTTCGGGTCGGTGAGAGAAGATTGCGAACAGATGACTGGCCGATGTGTCTGCAAGACGGGTGTACAGGGACAGAAGTGTACAGTGTGTGCGGACCACCGAAGACGGTTAGGACCCAACGGATGTTCAGATCGTGAGTATCGTTACATTATTAAGAATCATACGTTGCGATTCATACCGTTGTATGTATTTACAGTCCGTAATGTGGTTTTGTAGAGAAACTTGTTAAGCTGCTAATAACATAACTTTTGTGCTTAAGGTTACTTACCGTATGCCACCGCAATCAAGATGCCGTTCTTGGGTTCATTTTCTAGCGGGGCAAACAGTTTACTAATGAATTTTGATTTCTGTACCCCTGGGTGTTTGTATAGTTTTTTATATGTGTGTCCATGGCACCCACGACACATGGAATATGACGAGTTCAAACTAGGATTATCCCCAAGGTCTATGAGTGCGAAGCTTTTTTTAAATGAATTTAAATATGCCTTCTTTAGCATCGATCGCGAACATAAAAATCAGACGAAGTAACTTACGTTTTATATAAAAAAAGCTTTATATCAATTGAATGAAACGTATTAAAAATTCGTACATATACACTCTAAAAATCATTCGAAAGCAATTACGTATTTAAATTGCATTTAGCTTCACATTTATTCTATTGCGAGGTAAAGGCGATGCGGTAAGCATTTGTTACTTGCAGTTGGCACCGCTTCGTGGTCTTATCGATTCGTCTGCAAAATATATCTTCCTTGGATTAACTTGCGATCAGGATTATCTTCAAAATATATCAGACTACTGATAAATTAAAAGTTATTTAATGATAGTTAGTCAGTGTAATAAGTACGGATGTGTGTATTAGAACCTATGTAGTATATACGTGAGATTCTCGTTGGCATCCATGTAAATCCAGGATGTATAACATCATAATTATAAATTACATTCAGAATATTAATTATCGTCGTTATGCTAAAATAATCAACATCAATTTTTAAGGTTCCGTTGAGAAATGGCAAAAACGAAACCCTTATAATTTCATCCTGATAGTTTCTTCGTGTACTAAATTTGGAGAGTAGTTGTTTTATAGCCGGCTTAAAATGGTAAGGTATACTTAAGTAAAAAAAATAAATGTGACACTCCAACCAAAATAAAAAAAAAAAAATTTAAGCCAGTATTAAGTGAGGTGTTCGCTTCTAAAGTCGTAAAAAGTGTACCCATTCGAATCTCTTCCTGTAACATTCCAACCAGAAATAACTTTGATTTTTCAGTGTCTTTGAGAAATCATAAAAATAAAACTTATTTTTTCTTGCGATTAAATGCTTGTTGTACATTCATATATGATTTTTTGTTTGCTAATATCATGATAAGATCGGCTAATAGACTTAAATTCTTTGTAAGGAAAATGACCACAGCTGTTTAGTTTTATTTGTTGAGTGTATACGTGTATTGAGCGAGCTCATAAATATGTATGGAAACTATATCCAATTAAAATAAAAGGCAATTATTTATTACGGATAAATTTTTTTTTTTTTTGCAGACAATCATTCCAAGTATGAAACCATTCACTTTGCAAAACTGCACTGTGATGCCTTTCTGTAAACATTTAATGTTTTGAATTTGGTAATTTAATGATAACAAAAAGAAACTATAAAAAAATTGGGTTGTAAAACATTTCCAGTAGTAATTTCACAATCCTCTGTGCTCCAGTAAATCTAAATTTAAAATAAATCCTTATTTGTAAACGTCGAAGTACATTATTGTTACGAGTTGCGTAACACACATGAATAACAATTACAGAAGCAGGTTCACTAACTCTAATTTATGGGAGAGGAGCCGAGGTACTCATAGATACTGTGAATGGTTTCTAGTTTCTAGTATTATACAGGCATTATGTAGAGTACTTTTAATCTTTATTTACACAATGATTTAGTTATAAACATAAATAACTGTTCTATTAAATACTAACCAGGTCGAAATACCTACAGATACCTTTATGTGTGACGTTTACTGACGAATACCAGCGTACCGGCAGTAAATTTGTACGATAAGTTGTTTATGCGATCTAAGTATTAATGAGGACCTTGATGCAGACTTTAATGGATCCATAAGTGATTTGGAGCACAAAGAACAACTATTCCGATCGTCAATCATCTCGTATTCTTATCTTACATACTTCCTGCAGCTGAAACAGGGGGCATAGCAGAATCGTGTGCAGAACTGTCATGCTACTTCGGCGCAGTATGTACTGAGCGTACCGGAGGCGCACTCTGCGAATGTGCGGCAGCCCCATGCCCGGACACCGACCTGAACATGCTCGTAAGTAGAACATTTACTGACGATCCGTATGGTGCCGTGGTCAACATGCGGTCTGCCGTTCGGAGGGTCCTGGGTTCGATTCCCAGCGGCGCAGAAATTTGAATGATGAATTCAGATTTCTGTACC
>DWKW01000699.1:0-15072 GCA_018250115.1 Doberes anticus
CTGCTTTACGGCAGAAATAGGTGTAGCGGTGGTGCCGCCGCAGGCGAGCCTTTGACATAAGACTCTACCACCATCAATTTATTACGTCATAAATTATTTAATTATGCCTCCCCAAATTATATGTACTCAGAACACAATCAAAAAATTAAAATCATATTAAAATAAAATTCAATATGCCTAAGTACGTAAATTAATTAATTATTAAATGTCTATTACTATTATTTGTACCAAACAACAACGTGAGCGAGCAAATATTCAAACGTACAATTAAAACTGTAAATTTTTCGTTGTAATTTTATATTAGTATATAAGACTAGACTTCTGCCTGCGACATTGTTGCCGCACATAAATGAAAAAACACATTCATCTCCCGACGGCATGTACTAAAGCAGATTTTACTTTACCGATCTTGTTCAAACTTGGAGCAGTATAGCAGTATAACTTATACTTTTTAACTGTGATAATATATATAACATAGTACAATACAATACAATATGCTTTATTGTGCACACCATTAAAAACATTCAAGCTTAACATAAACAACATAAATCAAAACACAAAAGGCGGTCTTATTACTAAGATAGCGACTTCTACCAGGCAGCAGTAATATCTATTCACCATCTTTTTGGAATAAACAAAACATAAACAACAAACATACAAATATAAAAAAAGGTAAAAAAAAAATGTCTTGAATGTATAGAAATGACCCTGTTACAATTTTATAATGATACATTCAATACAACAAAAAATTTACAGCACCGTGAATTTCTAATTTCTAATTCTAACAAAACAGCCTCGCAAAAACACAGTCATAAGCATTTTAGTCATAAGCATTTTTTTTCTCTTCGTGGTTTATGATACCATATTGTGCTTTGAGTTTTTCGGTGAACTCTGGATCATCCCAACCCCAAAGGTGATGTGTTCCATCTCCAGTCCTTTGTGACCGCTGTTTGATGATTTCAGGCGATACTGATTTTAAGTCATATGCTTGTCCAATCTAGAAGCGAAAAGAAGGACGTAAAAACCTATTCTGTTTTAATAAATAAATAAATAAATAAGTAAGCAATTCATGTTTCGTATGTCAATGCAACTTTCTATTGGGCATGTGTCATTGAAATGATTCTTATAGATAATAAATATGTAAACCAAATATGTATATATAAAAATATATATAAATGTCATAAATAAACATAGATATTAATTTAATAAAGAATCTCTAATCGAATCTCTGAGAGATTACGAGTTAACTTGTAACATTTAATACTTCAGGCTTTCCAAGTTTTGCTGTCTTGATTAAGCCTCTCCAGGGATTAAAAATTAAATTCTAGACTTGTATGTATTGTATATTGGTATGTTGTTGTGGGAATTTCTCTAGATGAAATTAGGGCATCATTAAATAGGCTATAATTAAAATTTAAAAAGGTACTTTAGTACCTTAGTACCTTAATCTCTAAGAGACGGAAACGTGGATATTGCATCTTACGCTTATTTATTTATTTACCCTACATTAATTATCCTTTCACAAACCGTTTAGACGGCGTAAAATTTGTGGTGAGGATCACAAACCAGACATACATAGTTATTATTTGAAAACAAACACTATCTAAAAAGCGCAAATTTACATCAAAATAACATAAAGATATATAATATACAATGTATATACAAACAAATATATTACATATAATTCCAATTGACATGTTTACTAGCACGACTCCAAATAGTCACACTCTCGGACAAGCTTTTTGAACGAGTTATTTTGTGGGTGCCTTTCTTTTCCGTTGGTAGTGCTATATAGAAGCTTAATGTAAAGAATTTGTGGAAATAGTCACTATTACGTGGTAGGATAGCAGTTTTAAGAATAGAGGATGAGCAAAATACTATATAGTGTGTTTCATGGTGATATCGAAAATTCTATTTAAGATAAGGAGGCGAAGTTGAATCCTTGAAGTTGGTTGCCTCTGATAAATAATGAGCCAATATGTTTAGTGCAAAATCGGGAGACATGGTTATGTCTCCCGATTTTGTACTATAAGTATAACTATACTTACGAAGACCGAAAATGTGTTATTAAAAGCTCATTACTCAGGCCGTTCTTGGAAGATAGTAAATATGTAAAATGGGCGCTTATTCATCGACACTCAAAACTTACCCAGGCCATTGCGTCAATGAACATAATAGTGGGCGTAAGCATGTTGTACAGGGGGAGCTCGGTCGCGCGGTAGTCCCACGGGAACGTGTGGTGGAAGTTATGGAAGCCTTCCACGCAGATCATCCACACGCCGATGTTCTCGCGAGGGTTTAACGACCTGTAGATTTAATTTTATTGTATTTATAAGTATTGATTTTGATGTGGGAAATTTTATGGCATTAAATTATTTATAATGTGCAATTAGTACATTGGGGTTGGTTGTGGATGGTCATGGATTGTATTGACCACTCAACATCAGTCGGCCTGCATGCACGTTTACTACTCCTTTTATATTAAGAAAATTAAAAAATTAAGGTTGTAATCTTTTTTGAATTAATCCTGTTTTGCGGCTGTAAGTGTTTTTAAGTACAATACTTTTCTATTTTTATAAATAGTATTTAGTTTTTTGTTTTATTTAATATTTTATAAGCAGGTTGCTGATCATATTTTTTAGTGGTGACATCGACTTACTTGTCATAAGGCCTGTAGCCAAACGTATGGGCGAAGCTATTAACACTCCATACAATGTTAATGCCGCAGGTGTAACGGAGTATCGTTGGAATGAAGAACGCATTCATCCAGGATTCGTCCCATAAGTACACGGGAATCATCGTGGGTAGCACGAAGCACAGAATCGGCATCATTTTCAAGTAATGCCTGGAAATAATTAATATATTAGATTAATGGGCTCTGGTTTCTGCGAAGCAATAAATATTGATATCGTCCTTTCTACTTAATCACTTGTTATAAATATTAGGTACGGAATAGCGCGCTAACAGGAATAACTGGTTATATTGACAAGCATTACAATATATATATGTATGGCTTATTGTATCAGCTACACATATCGAGAAAATCCCTCCTCTTCTTGAAGGAAATGAATATTCTCCTTGTTAAGGATAGGTTTTGAAATCTCCGAATAATCATTCGGTCTACGCTAAACTAATGTGGATTATTAGCTACCTCAATTTATCGAGTGTCACTTAACGATAACAATTTTGAGCTTACCATCCCTTCTAAGTACCACCAAGTTCCAAGTACCAGAAAGCTACCATTTAAATATAACTTCACGAATGATTTACTTAACTAATTTAGTCACAGGTAAATTATAATTAAAGTTGTTTAGCATTTCTTAAAATATAACTAAGCAAATGTCTGAATTGATTATTTTTTTATCATTCTTTGTCAAAAACTAAATAATTTATTAAGATAACATTATCATTAACTCGAATAGCAAACGAAGGTTCCTCGTGTAGCATGAGGCTACGTTAACTACAACGTCTAAATATCGCTCTTAAAATGAGAGAACAATTACTTTCTCTGGAACATGACGACTGGATCAGCGTATAGATCAGTTAAATCTATGCGCTTGCCTCCTTCGATGACTTCTGGGCTTTTTTTGCAACAAAGCCAACCCATGTGGGAGAAGAACAGACCGCGTTCGGCGTTGTGTGGGTCGGCGTCTGTGTCTGCATATTTGTGATGTGTCCGATGGTCACGAGCCCACTCGAAGATGCAGTCCTATAAGCAACAGATTATTTAAAGTTGTTTATAGGAAAATCATGTTAGTGGTAGGAATTACATCGGTTGCTCGGCGCTAGATTCCCTGCGTCCCTGGGTTTTCAAAGTTATACGCATTACCTAGATAGATTACCGCCCGCGACCCTGTCTCAGCATGACAGTGATAAAAAGAAACCATTTCAATTGACCTCCCTGTATATGACGGCGCATACTACAGATATGTGTCTCTGTGTCTACTGTACCGATCTTGCTCAAGCTTATCGCAGCATTTAAATCTGATATGTATTAAAACTGTGAAAGTCACATACAACTCTAGTTTTAAGTAATAGGCTAGCTCTTACAAATAAAAGAGAAAACAATAAAAAATCTTTTGTGTTCCAACGCCTCCGAATAATAACTAATTACGGACTATAAAGTCCATATCAGTTTTGATATCTTCAATGCATAAAATTGTTTCCGTTACGCAAGACACGACAGTAGTCACAAGGTTCAGATGTCATAAATGGTATAAAATTAAGGTCAATATAGGCAAGTCAATATGTTAAAATGTAAACGAATAATTTGCTAAATCCCAATTTTTGTTAAACAATTTAGACAAGTAGGCAAGACATTTAAAATATAACATATTACTACATGTTACATTTTTAATTCTACTTTTATGCGTTTAAAACGTAATACAGATAGGTGATGGAAGTGGAATAATAAATATTTAACCAGGTTTAGTTAAACATTCTGTTAGATGAGTACCTACTGATAAACATTTGCATAGGAATGGCTATATTTGGATTCGGGATGAATAATTAATTTTAAATAGGCCATTGCTTTTAATTGAAAAGCGCTTTAGCTCTGAGCTTAATATAATAAGAACTTGGTGGTTTGTAGGAAACTGCCATTAAACTTTTGGATTGAAGTGGGATTTAATTCAAAAGTTTAAATCGCTAAAACTGCTTAAGTAACGAGAGATTCTAAATCACAAAATACATGGATAAAGAAGGTTAACTACGACTAAAACGGATGTACATACTCTTTTATCACTAGTTAAGATTTTTTTCTCATACTTTCTTTATTTATGTACTTATTTGTGTACACATAATATAAAAGGCGGAAAAAGGTTGCAAATAACAATAATCGGAGAATTTTATATCTATTAACGGAATTGCAAACGAACATGCAGCTCAATTCATGACAAATACATCCAACCTCAAACAGTACCGAAGTCCTATGTAAGGTTGTACGTGGATGCGTTGCTACTGTTGAGGACTGAGTTGGAACGCCTGCCGTCCATTGTATTCTGCCTAACCACAAACAGTATACAAATGAGGAAGATTTCATATCAAAATACTGAAATTACTTTGTTGATCACTAAATTTGTTTACTATTGATACAAATGCTTTCTGTTTCCTTCATAAATTTACGATAGTTAAAGAACAAGAAAAAATAAACAAGAGTCTCAAGGAAAATAAATTTAACATTCCTCTGAAGGAAACAACGTTTGAAATAAAGAAGAATGTGTAACGTTACTACAATCTCGTCTAATGATATCATTGGCTCAGTAAACTTTGCTGTTGAGGTCTTTGTTAGCGATTCTGTAATTGGTAATATGTAATCATAGTTAGTTACTTGTATAGTTGTGGTTTAACATGGTTTGTTTGCTGGGGTTTCTCGTTAATGATCACGTCTTGGTTTGCAGTTTACACATAAGGGTAGAGAGTGTATGGTTATGTATCTCTAAATATAACCAAACATTATTTCCCACTGATAATTATGGTTAAAGTTTTAGGAACTACATTTTGGATGTTATGTTGGCATTTATGTGAACTTTACGCATTAGGAATACAGACTATCAAATCTATATAGGTATGTGGAAATCGTGATGTGATTAGAAACTAGAGGAGTCTAATGTATGTATATAAAATAATGTTAATTGGTTTCCAGTATTTTTAGAATAAGCACAAGAAGGAAGAAATTAATTAATTAAAGGAATTAATAATTAGAGATGTAGCTTAGTCTACCTGAAATCCCATTGTTTGCCAAATCATCAAGAGGGTACGCAGTGGAGTGCGAGCCTTGTAACTTCTGTGCGTCCATAGGCGATGAGATCCGGCGCCGATTCCAATAGCACACATGAGATGAATTACGAAAGCTGTAATAAAAAGTTAAAGCTCTCTGAGTGTGGTGAAATACCATTTCATATTATGGTAATAACGTACCTACAAGTAAGGAAATATTTTTTGTATTAAATATTAGGAGACATTGGATAGGTCACTCAATCGTTCTGTCAATGCCCCCCCCCCCCCTTCTAAGTTACTGTGCACTAAGTTGTATCACGTATTTAAGTTATATCAACCACTTATGAATGTTGTATTAACTATTCATGTTACTGATGTCAGCTTGCGTTCCACTGGGTACCACTGGGTTGTGTTTGATACGTTCATAGGGTGCTGATGGTACTGAACGGGCACCTTAAAGCTAGCATTTGCATATCTCCAACAATTGGTTAAGTTAATCACAGCAGTTTGTAACTGTAGGCGATAGCGTTTTTTTTTTAGTTAGATAGATAGTGGTGATGGTCATCATGTAGGTATAGACACGCGTATCACCAGAGTCGCTGGTACCATGCATAAAATACTTTTCACATTCTTCTTAAAGCAAACTATGCTGGGACATATTTATGTGATATACGGTATAATTATACACATGTATGCTAGCAATAAAGCTAAGCGCATTCGGACGGGTCGGCAATTGTAGTTGAAGTGCGGGTCCCGACCGGAATCGAGTGCTGGCATAATTTCCGCTAAATCCGCTCGGCGTCACTAATGGCGGACCGGATATGAAGAGTTTGGCAAAATAGCTTACCAACTATTAGTATTTCTGCTACTAGGTAATTTATATAATGGAATACTGGCAAAATTAAGTTCCAGATTCAGTTTGGTATGGTATCTGCGAATTTGTTGCAGTAAATAATTAAAGTACATCACAGCCCATAGATTAAAAAAGTTATTACGTTAAAATTTTCCCGTAACGTAGATGAAATGAAACACACGATCGAGTTTCCGCAACGTTTTCCGCAACGAAACTCAACTTTTTTTTGATGAATTGTTTTTAATAATTTAGAGTATTTAATGAAGAATCATAAAAAAACCAGTATTTTTGAATCCATAGGTTAAAATCTGAATATAATTTATTTTGCTATTTTAACTGATTCAATGAATATCAGTTACGCTATTCATATATTAAAGTAGGTAATGTGTGTGTAACAGAAAAATCTTAACACTGACTCCTGAGTTGTATGTACCGATAATATTGTTTAGAAAGCAGCATGACGTCCATAATTTTACAAAACCAGCGTACCGTCCATCATTTTACATTAAAAGTAATTACATAATATTACGTTTTGTTTTTTGTTAGGTTATGGCATTAATTTAATATAACGAATAATATACAATTTAAAAAAACATACCAAAAATATTAGTCTGCCATTTTGCCGACGTCAGCGCTAGATAAATTCCGTAAGCGGATCCAATATGTAGGAATAGAAACCAGAAAATGTTGAACCACACATATTCGTGTTTCCTTGGCGTAGCGTTCTTTAGTATTGAAACATCTTTCGCTAATCCCAAATCTGATGTTTGAGTGTCCGTCTCGAATACTACCCCACTTGGAGTCGGGTCCACCACTTGCGGAGGCATTTTAGCTGAAATAAAATGGAGTTTTTTTCTGGAATCAGATTACAGATTGAATCAGAATTAATACTTTACCCATCCAACAAAAATCTGCGATCAGTACTATTGTGATACACTTCAATTTCCTTGTTTATAAATTAAAAGAGTGGCAAACGAGCATGCAGGGAACCTGATGTTAAGTGATCACTGCAGTCCATGGAAATCCACATCCAAATTGGAATAGGTCCGAATTCCTGTCTGAGGTCGTGTGTGGTAAAAAAGAAAAATAATTTATTAAAATTAATCGCATCCATATTGTGCGTATTTTTGTGATTTGTGTTTGGAGCTCTGGATGTTATGTCGTTAGATCTACATATATTATAACGGACTGTGCCCAGCGGTTTCCCTAGCGTTAGGGTCATATCACGAAGTTATATGGCTTAGAGCCTTACTTAATAAACGGACTATCTAATATAAAAATAATATTTTAAATCGAAAAAATTTAAATATCCTGGATCCTGGATAAACGTAATTAGGTAAAACTTGGTATAGTTTGAAGCATTTTTGACGAAAAGAAATATTATTTTGCCTTAACTACTTATTTTTCAGCCCCTATTAACCTCATAAGGGAGGTGAATTTTTTTGAAAATCCGAATAGAGATTTTTTTAGTTATACAGTATAACAGATAATTTAATACCATGTTTCAAAAATCCTTTCTTGAGCAACCCGTACAATATAAAATCCAAAAACAATTACGCATATATGAGTTGTGGTCTTGAGATCATACAAAAATCCCATGGAAAAAAGCACTTCTTTAAAACTCTACTCGGACTGTAATGAACCTTTTAAACTTAAAAAATTGCCAAATTGGTCCAACCGTTCTCAAGTGCGCTTACCAAGGCAGATTATTTTCCTTTTCATTTATACATATAGATGATTATGGAAAGTTACAGATATCAAAAATGTCTTTAAGATTCACAGTTTTCGATTATGTGTATGTGACAGAATTTTGAGACATAAATCGAGTCTTAAATCATTTTTAAAACATCATAATTTTACAAATTCAATACCGGCGCCCACGTCTACATATTCCTCGAAATATTATTTATTTAAAATTTTCTAAATTAGGTATGTGCGTATAATGAATTAATTGTCACACGCTTAACGGTGAAGGAAAAGATCGTGAGGAAACCTGCATGCCGTAGAGTTCACCATAACGTTCTCAAAGGCATGTGAAGTCCGCCAATCCGCACTTGGCAAGCGTGGTGGACTATGGCCTAAACTCTCTCATCTGTGAGAGAAGACCCGTGCCCAGCAGTGGGACGATAATGGGTTGATGATGATGATAAAGTACCTATTCGCGCAGCTAAGCACAAATGCCTTATTTAAAGCTAACAGTAAAATTTCTAAACAATTCGAGGTAGAGCTTCAAATTCAAATACAAATTAAATTTGAGTACAAACTAAAACATCCTAAATCCGAGTGCATTCACAATAGAGATCATGTAATCTACATAATTTCAATTTGAATCGAGACAATGTGACTCTCTCTATTGTTGAAGTGAACAATATGGGGCATTATGATTCTGCCTGCATCTGCGAACTGATAAGCCAAAGCGTGTTCAGTCTTTAGCCGAGCACAATGGACGACTCCGTTAATGAGATTATTATCGTCTTGAAGATCGTCGTTTGAGGACTGTATTTATAACCTTCACGGACGTGTACAAGACTTTAAAGGAGCCATTTTGATGATTTTTTTATATTATAAAATATTTGAAATGGGCCATGTTGATGATTTTTTATAAAATATTTGATAGGGGCCATGTTGATGATTTTTTATAAAATATTTGATAGGGGCCATGTTGATGTTTTTTTTTATAAAATATTTGAAATGGGCCATGTTGATAATTTTTTATAAAATATTTGAAATGGGCCATGTTGATGATTTTTTATAAAATATCTGAAAGGGGCCATGTTGATAATTTTTTATAAAATATTTTAAATGGGCCATGTTGATGATTTTTTATAAAATATTTGAAAGTTTTTATTGTTTTTTTTTAATATGATTATTTTTATTGAATTTGTAACTTTTTTTAATGTTTACACTTGCAATCAAACCAATCATTCATAAACAAAACATTTAATAGAGACTTTCACATTTAAAGTCGTAGTGACTCTTATTTTTTTTCAGTTTGCTTTCTTTTACTAATACGGAATAATAATGACAGTCTAGTCTAGAAGTTAAGAATCTCGGCTTCCCGCTTCGGTATGTCGAGGTTCAAATCGGGATTTGAACGACCTGATTTCAACCCGATCCGAGGTATTATTGTTGATATTATTGTAAATAATAATTTCAAAATTATGTGCGCTAAGAAATTAATTATCACTCGCATTAACGATGAAGGAGAGAGCGTCTGCCTGATTATGCCTGAGAGTTCTCCATAAGTTTACATATGTACATATATCCATCCTCCATAGTTTCTCCATCGAATCTAAGTAGGGTTCTTCACAATCATACTAATTACGGGAAAAATAGTAGCGTAATAATTACGATAATGCACAAATGATAAATTTACAATTTCATTGACAAAAAATTGTAATTAATATTACTATGTACTGGGGTATCGAATTGTAGAGGTCGGTATGGCGGCAAAATTTAAATTTCCAATTAGCGTCAAACTATGACGACCACTGAGTGTCTCGCACATAAAAACTTGAAGCTCCATCCAACTCCATACAAGATCAGACGTCAGCAAAAAATGCATTTAACGATCGGATATCGTAAAAAAGATCATGCAGCGACATAATACAAGCTTTCTAGTTAGTTTCGCGACAAACGCATTATAGCAGTTTCCATTCCCACCATTGTGTATGTAAAGTTAACAATAAGTAGGCTGCACTCATTGCTTTTTGTCCGATTCGAGCAGAAAATAGTCCGATTCACGCGGAAAATGCAACCGATCTCTGTGGGTTTCTAATCATTCTTATGTAGAGTCATGAGCAGTTGAGTTATCACGAAAGCATCTTGTACGGTAGACGACCCGTATAGCTCCGTGCTCAATATGCCGGGCTTTCGTTCGCAAGGTCACGGGTTCAACTCCCAGCGGAGCAGGAAGTTGAATGGTAAATTTCAATTTCTATAACTGATCTGGGTGCTTTTGTGGTTGTTATTGTGTGTGTCCATGGCACACAACAGAGCATCCAGTGTGGGGCTATGAGTGTGAACCGTTTCGTATTGTTTTAATTTTTCGAATCGTATTAATATTCTGATATTTTGATGGTGGTAGAGTCTTATGTCGAAGGCTCGCCTGCAGCGGCACCACCGCTGTAGCTATTTCTGCCGTAAAGCAGCAGGGTCAGAACTACTGTGTTTCGGTTTGAAGGGTGTGGTTAAGCAGAAGACACTGGATAAGGGGCCCTTCAACTTAGTCCTCATGAGTAGTTACGCATCCACATACAACCTCAGATATGACTTCCGTCCCAGTTGAGGTTTGATGTGGATGTCCATGGGCTGCAGTAAACACTTAACATCAGGTGGCCTGCATGCTCGTTTCCTATTGTTTTAACTTAAAAAAAAACACATTTCTGCAACATTTTTACTTGAAAAAAAACTTTAATTTTTGGAGGGAAATGTAGATATGTACCAGGCCGAGTTGTTAAAAAATGGGCACACACGGTACTGAACTACGTGCACTTAATTGGTTAGACAGAATACGCTGGTCAGGAGGCATTCTACGTTTTGAAGGTTAGCAACGGACGAACATGGATACGTAAGACTTCGGCACTTTTTACTTTTTTTTTATATCAATAAAATAGCAAACGAGCATGCAGGCCACCTGATGTTAAATGGTCACTGCAGCCCATGGACATCGACATTCAACCTCAATTAGAACGGAAGTCCTATCTGAGGTTGTATGTGGATGCGTTGCTACTTCTGAGGACTATGTTAGAATGCCTCCTGTCCTGTGTTTTCTGCCTAACTGCGCCCTTCAATCCGAAACACAGCAGTTCTCACACTACTGCTTTACGTCAGAAATAGGTGCAGCGGTGGTTCCGCCGCAGACGAGCCTTCGACATAAGACTTTACCACCATGAAAATGTGTTGTGATGTCAATGCAGTGACCAATTACCATCAGGTGGCGTGTAAGATCGTTTATTGCCTGCAAAATACGGTTCGTCAGAAATATAAACGAAAATAAGAATATCATGACAAACGAACCTCGCCGTAATCAGGATTGCGAACGGCGTTGGGCGGAGCCTTAGTCACGACGCGGCCGTACGCTTCTCGAGGAATCAGCGGGTACTGGTATCGGAACCTGTTGGGAAATTGTTTTTTTTATTTATCTGTATAAACAAAAATGTACGAACAAACGAAGATTTAAAATTTTAAATGAACATCACTAATCTTTGAAAGGTTTTGCCGATGTTGATAATTATGGTAGGCAGAAGACATCGGACAAAAGCATTCCAACTTAGTCCTCATCCACATACGACCTAAGATAGGACTTCCGTCCTAGTTGAGGTTTGATGTGGATGTGCATGGGCTGCAGTGAACACTTAACATCAGGTGGCCTGCATGCTCGTTTGCTATTCTATTAACATAAAAAATAAAAATTATGGTTGGTAATGATTATTATTACATAAACAGGACCAGTGGGAGTGGTATAAATTAGGACAGGACTTTGTTTTCGTGTTTACTGTTTAAAAATAAACTTTGCGCCGGCTGGACCACTTGATGTTTACTGTTTTCCAGTAAACATTGCGTACATAATTAATCCGTGGGTTGCATTGGCGTATCTTTTAAATTGGTACAGAGTACGAAAGTAAAATAATTCAGCCCTCCTAATTTAATAGGTTTTAAATCATCATCATCAATCCATAATTGTCCCACTGCTGGGAACAGGGCTCTTTCCAATTATTAGTTATCATCTCGCTGGCAAAGTGCGAATTGGCGAACTTCACATGCCTTTAATAACATCATGGAGAAATTTCCGGCTTGCAGATTTCCTCACAATGCTTTCCTTCACCGTTAGAGCGAGTGACAACTAATGCATAATACGCACATATCTTCGAAAAATTTGAATAGCTAATATTTCGAGAAATAGAGGTGCGCGGCGGTATTTGAACCTCGACCTACCACAGCGGGGTCGAGATGCGCTATCACTAACGTTTTTATGTAATTTTCTTAAATATTGTCGATTTCTATCATGCGATATGATCTCAAACGAAGGTACGACTAGGTTTTCTCTTTCAAAACTATTGGACAATCCTTTTCCAAATGGATTGACATTGCGTCTCCCGTTTCCGTTATAAAGTAGTATAGGATCCTGTAGGAATGGGATCGTATTCCCTTTGACGTTTACAATAGCGGCAGGTAAAAATGCTTGAGAATAATTTGTGAATGAAATGCGAAGCCTTGAAGTATTTGATACCATTGATAGACCAAAGAAGAAATAGAACGGATTGACAATTTAAAGTTTTGTAAAAAATCGTGTTAAAATTAATTTAATCTCTGACACAATTGTGAAAAAAGCAGTTATAAAATGTTGTTTGTTGATAAATTTGATCTGTTTCTGATATGATAATAAGATATTTTTTTCCTCCTATATAATGAAATAATACCAACATGAAACAAAATCGTTTGGCATTGATCTTTGACTTTTATTAAAGTTTATGATTTGTTTGAACAACTCAATTTAGAAAAAACAAAATCGACTTTCAGACAGTTAGGTCTTAACGCTTTTGTCCAATTTGTATCTAATCTATCTAGTCATTAATCATTGATTGACATATATGTTTTATTTGTTAACCGGTTGAAGTGAAACATACTCTATGTATTAATCCAAGATTATCTTAATGCGTCAATGAAAATCGCATCCAAATTTGTACAACAAGTTTTTTTTATGTTTTTGATTCATTAGCGTCTTTAGATGGCACGCAGTAGATGGCGCGGATTTTTATTTCAAATATTAAATGGGTATTATATGGGTTCTTTACGATTATATTGTGAATATATACATATGATATATGTAGATATATATTTTCTAGGTGTGTACAATAAAGTATAATTATTTGTATCGTACAAGTATGAATTGCAAAATCTTCGGTTTAATATCAACGCTAATTGGGATCAAAAATTATTTGTTAAGTTTAGGCATATGACCTTTATAAATGAATCATTTGCAAAAATAGACAAGTATTATACGATTTATTAGGCAACGTATTAATGTGATGGGTCACTTTCCTCGAATGTCTCGTATAGATTAGGTATTTATATATAGTATCCAAAGATAAGATTTACTAAGACTATGTAAGTAGAAGTGGGTGTAAATAGAAGTAATCTCTGTGAATGTGCCGATCGGTGAGTAGCCACGGATAACGTTAATGGACACATACTGGTATCCGTGGTTTAAACCCTTCGCAATCATCTCAACGATCTGGTCGCTTGCGAATCGATAATCGCTTTTTGATACCTGCTGTACAGAGGTTTACGTGAAGAAACGCCCTTCCAATTTGATAAGAAGTCTGACTTTTAAGACACAAGGTTATTAGACGATCCGGTTGCTTATGTCACAGTCAAGTACGAGAAGAATAAAATTAATAATTAATAAGTAAATAATTATCAGAAACCCTTTATTGTCCCACTGCTGGGCACGAGTCTTCTCATCTTAGTCTTAGTTAGTTTAGTTTAGGTCATTATGGAGAGAATGCCTGAGAAGGCATGCAGGTTTCTTCAAGGTGTTTTCCTTCATCGTAAAAGCGAGTGATAATTAATTCATAATACACACGTAATTTATATTATTATTATTATTATTTATAAGTATAAATAATTATATAAATAACCAAATTTACTCATGTGATCATTTATCACATAAAATAGTGCACTTGTTTTCTAACACTTATTAAACTAAATATATGGCAATAAATATTGTGAATTATACTGGCCATAAATAATAACTGGCTTCTATTTAATCTATGCCATCAACTGTCAAATTACATGTCAGCAAGTTTGGTGGCAAATTTAAAGTTTCATTTTTGGATAACTCGTAGCTTTGGAGAACCATCACAATAAGATATTTTTATTTGAGTTTTTATTTAAATAGGTTACATTTGTGACATTTTTTTGCATTAAAAATGAAGCAAAGTTAGCTATGACAACCTGGAAAATAGTTGAAAAACAGATAATAATTGGTAAAATTTCAAACCGCACTTAAAAAAAAAATGCCTTTTCTGTTATCGTATATTTTGAAGTTTATTCACGATCCTATAGGCTGACTCCCGACGCGTTCGAGTTCCAAATACTTTTTAATCGATGTGTGGTTAAAATTAGAACTATACTATTGTTTTCGTTGGGATAGAAAATTGCGTACCTACTTACTCATCGTGCTCCCGAAAATGGTGTAAAATTGATTTTGTTCTCAATTCGAACTCGACTGCTCTCGATACAATTCGAATCAAGAAATGAGATCGGTTTAGGGAATAATAAAAAACTCACCTGGGAGCAGCGCGGGGGATGGCGGTGTAAACAGGCCACTCGTTGTACATGAGGGGGTCACGGTACGAGTTCACCTCGTTCATGATCTCGGGGGCCCGGGCCTGCCTCTTGGAGAACCTGGGGAAAAAGAAATAAATAAATAACGTTTCACACTCATAGCCCCACAGTAGGATTTAACCTGTGTCATGGGTGCCATGGACACACAC
>DWKW01000700.1:0-15068 GCA_018250115.1 Doberes anticus
GCCGGAGTGAAGGCCAATTTTAAATCAATAGACTACTGCTTATAAAAATTGTACAATAAAATGTTTTTCGAAAACCACAACACCATTACTCTGTAATGTCCTGTCATTGATTTTTTTATGATACACATTTTCAAGTCATTATGCGACAGCGAGCAAGTTGGAGCAAAGTAAGATGGATGGAATGGTACAATAGCATCCTGAGTTTACTACAGCCTTAAAAATTAATGGATCAATTTTCTTTTATAGTTCAGTGTAAAGACAAGTTATTATGAAACATTGTAGAGGTTTTTAGTCTTCTTATAGACTTTCAAGTCATATTATAAAACGCAAGTATCCATTTAATTAAAGCTCTACACTTTTCTAACATTTTTAAACAGATCGTACACACTAAGGGTACCTATCGATTTTTTTACGGAGGACTCTTCAAATCGGAGGAAATTTCCAAAAAAAAACTCGACCGCTCGACTCTGACGTCGCCCTTGTCCTGTGTCTATTGGAATCCTCCCCTTGTTATAAGGGTTCACGTTGCGGCCACGATGGCCGTCTTACTTAGGATCGCTACTATCCAAAAGAAAGTCGTCGTCCCCAGTCTGACCGCATGTGACTCAATAAACCTTTACTATGTAATATCGCGTCAGACACAGTGACACGTCCTCACGCCAAGTCTTTTGTGACCAGGCAAGGCAAGGCAATAAGCTATCAAGCCTGCCCAGAGCGCACCACGTATTTGCCCGGACTTGAACCCAAGCCGATTGCCTGGTGTAAATAATTCTACCAGTATTTATTTACAAATCTAACCTAAGAACGTCATAGATAGTGCAGCGCGAACATCGCGTAGCATCGAAGCAATTTACTTTCCATCACAAACCAATCATCGTCGTCGGCACTCCTTCCTGCTACAAATACCGATTCCATGTTTAACGCGGATATTTATTATTAGAATATAGATTGGAATACGTTGAAATAAATGTAAGAAAGATTAAAAGTTAATTTTAATCGTTTCTCTTTGGATTAGTTGTTTGTGCCGTACCTGCAGCTACGCATAAAATGTATTATGTTATTAGTAAATGATATCATCATAAATTAGTAATATGAATCAGGATCATTTAAAAAGTGTGGGTCCGATTTGTCCCGTTTTTATCAATTGATTTTTGTGCCAAATTTTATCGAGATCTGACAAAATTAGTATCATGTTACCAAATTTAATTATTTCTTATAAAAATATTATCTTACCTTAAAAAATATATCAATATTTGGTTGTTCATCCAGCATGCATTCTTAAACTATTCATCAGAACGCAATGAAGTTTTGGTGAGTTATTGTTCGCAGCGCAAGCCCGTGCAGGCTTGTGAATTAGTGCAGGCATTTTACGATGCATGGCGCGACTCGTTGTAACAACTATGTTGTTGTATTTCGTGTAATAATTTAGCCGCAGTCCGCGAGTTTGCAATGTATGAGTGCCACGTCGCAAGAGTGAAGACCACGCGAACGAAGTCGCCAGCAACAGCTACTTTACTACTTTTTACTTAAAAAAAAAAAAAAATTGAACCGAAATGAATTAAATATATTTTAGTTTCGAAATTTAAAAGTGTGATCGTGAACAGGTACTAAAAAAACTATATTTCATAATGAAATTTTTAAAAGAACAAGGCCTACACACCATAAGTTAGTATTCTGTGTACACCCCAACCGTTTAATGCGCAAGTCGTGCCCAGGTGCACGAACATCTGATATTGACACTAACTTTGACAATCATGATGACGACACCGATGTTCAGCAGTGCACGCACGCTGGGCCACTTCACTTTATGCGGTCTGACATTTATTTCATCTTCATTTCCATCGTGTATTCGTGTACGAAGACACTCTTCGTATACTCAATGTTTGTTATAAGGGTGTTCACGTTTATGTTTGATCCACATTATTCATCTATTTATCAATACTTATTTTATACGTTATTACAACTACGAAGTATACTTTCAATATTGATACGATATTAACTTAATTAAGTAGTCTAAGACGTAGTAAGTTTATTTTTATTCATAGATAAATAAAATTATAAAGCTTTCATTTAAAAATGAAGTCGGTACTCATTATTTTCGGTACTTCTTCATAGTCTTGAAATTTAGCATGCACCCATGCTCATTACACGCTCGTGCAAATACATTAGAAATTAGAAGTACATATCAATAATATAGACCACTAACTAAAGCAATAATAACACACTTAGAAATATGGTAGAACGGAACCTCGTGACGAAAACATTTTAGAAAAGTTATAAAATACTAAGAACAGTCAATATATCTAGTCAAGTAAATTCGTATAGTTGATTGAAAACGGATAATACTCGTAATAGCATCAGGTGCCCATTATAGTGCCTATAGCAATAAGCAAATGAATAGTCCGGTCTACATTTGTTTGATTAAATGTGCCCCGAACCAATTGTTGCCTACCATTTATCATAACGTAATGTTTCTATAGGAGTTCACATGCTTTCAAAGCCCTCTTGATTTATAGAGTTTTCTCGTGCTATTGTCTAAATGGGCTCGAATAGATTGTTCGAATTTCATGCATCATTCTTCTTGATTGCTATTTGTTTAATTGGTTAGTAATTGAATCGGGTTTTGATATCTTTAAAGAAAATTAATTGTATCTTAGTCAGTTCTTAGATTACGCAGCAATAGTTAAGCAGATATAACGTCAACAGCATAAGAAACTAATATCCAAATACAATCCACAAAATTCATAACCATGTACAGAAAGACAATAGATAAAATGTTTATAACTAATGATAGAGATATTGCAAAAAAAAAACTACAACTGCTCAAAAACTATACTACTACATCTAGTAGCCTTGGTTGTAGTCTTGGTCCTCAAAAATACTTCAAATATGTAAAAATACGAACTAAGCTAAATAAGCAAACGTAACATTCCTATGTACAATTGTATAAATTTTATATACGATACAAAATAAATGGTCTGAAAGAATCACTACAGTACAGTTTACATGATTTAAACGTAGATATATAAAATAAAAATCTCTTTAAAATAGATGACATAGTTGAATCTAAATTTACACAAACCAAACTGTTTCCAGATTGCCGATCCGCCGTATCGGATTAAGGTGACAAATTTAGATCAATTTCTGTAATATTTGGATAACGCACTATTTTTCTTATATGAAAGAGGACTTTACAAATACTTCAATGATAATGTCGGCGTTGAAAGCTTTCCTTTCATAATCTAGGAAATGTGTATTATTGTAGTTGATGTATAAAAACAATTAAAACCCACGACCTACCTACCTAGAATACGTTGCGTTAATTAATTCATTTGCAAAGTTCGTTCTTCATTAACATTTCATAATAAAACGTATTACATACTATATGTTTTGTTTCCGCAAACTTCTTACTAAATTTCTTTTTAGTAAAGTCATCTATTCATGCAATTTCATTCATATCATTAGGCTTATCCGTATTAATTTGTCACTGAACGTGTACTTAATGTAAAACGGTTTTAATTTAATTCAACTTCACAAATGAAATTTCAAGTTGCCACACGATCTAAAATTTGTCTTCTACGTTTAATGGGTCGGCTGATCAATTTAATTCTTAGCATTTCATTGAGTTATTCAGCGTTTATTTTCTTTCTAAACGTGTATTACCTATCTAAAACGTTTTAATTTCGTCCAAGTTCGCTAATTAAATTTCTAATTACTAATACAATGTGAAATTTGTCTTCTAGTTTTAATGAGTCGGAGTATAGAATTATCGCCGTAATTTATCCTGTATCGCTTTCATTAATTATTGTCACTGGTAATGTGTAGGTAGCATGTAATTGATCGTGTACTAATTTGTTGGAATCATGGATACACTAGTTTGCTTTGCTCTTATTTATGCTAGGATTTATTTATGTTTGTGATAATATACCTTCCATCGAAGTAAAAAATCTCTTAATAATTAACGGAAAAAATTTACCTTTATGTTCCATAGTGTATAACAAAACAACACATTTTTTATTTTACCAAGTTCCCTTATCAGTATTGCTAAAGTTTATTTTTGGAATATTATGTGGATAAAAGGAATCTCTTTCTCATTCTAATATTAGCGTGCTTTTAATCTTTTTAATCCTTTCATCTATGAATAACTGAATTTTGATGTATACAGGTGTTGTTTGTGTAGAGCCAGGAGCCACTTCTGTCATTTCAGGTCTTAATTGCTGCATTACTACCGCGGCTCTTAAAAGCAGAGGAATTATTATCTATAATTATTGTTGAAGCGTCGACCATTACTGTTAAATCCTGGACGCCGAAGCTCTACGTACTTTCATCATCAACCAATTATTGTCCTACTACTGGGCACAGGTCTCCTTTCAGAGATGAGACGGCTTAGGTATTTGGACTATGGAGTCAAACACGCACGAAGTACGGATTGGCAGACGTCACATGCTTTTGAGAACATTATGGAGAACTCTCAGACATGCAGGTTTCCTCACTACATTTTTCCAAAAATTAAAGGTGCTGCCGGAATTGGAACTCCAACCTTACCCGAACCAACCAACCTGAAATTCTTCTCCACTAGGCCATCACTAAGTACTTTACCATACGCAAAATCCATTAAAATATAAAACGTGTGTAAACAATAATTTTGCTAATTATACTTGTTCTCTTTTCCTCCTGTTCTACCGTTGTATTTTCGTGTTAAAGAAAAACGAAAATAAAATTAATTTGGATGTAATTAAAGAACGATATTACGTAGCAGCTGATTTCACAATATCCGTGCTTCTCTAGGAATTTGTACCGCGGAAGATTTTCGTAAGTTATTTTTATCAGAAAAAGTGCTTCCGTGCTTCATCAAAGAATTCTTTATAAGTTTTGGTAGAAGGGCGCGACGCATAAGTATTTTGTCATGCTTAATTGCGTTGATCCCGCATTAGAGATTTCTGCTCAAAAATGGGATTGAGCTGGAGTTTCTCCATCTTCCCTGCTCTGATAGTTGTTGAGTTAGTTGGTTGAGATAGTAGCTTCTTCCACGTGGCAATCGTGGATTGCTGAGCACGGAACTTCCGTACTTCTCATTAATTTGGGAAATACTCCCTTCCCCTCAGCTGCAGCTCCTAGTTAAGCCTCTCGACCACGCTATGGTGGTGGTAGCTCGAGGTTCAAATACCGGCACATACCTTTATTTCTCGAAATATTGCCTATTTTTAATTTTCGATTTTAATGAGTTGGTGATGATGATGATGAAGCGTGGATCTCGGCTTCAAGGTCCTAAGGATTACGAGACTTTAAAATTTTAAATATTTTGTTTAGTATATTGGATATAGTACCGGTTTTTCTGATGAAATTGAAGAACTTCGATTAATTTATTACATTAACTTTGAAAACAAAAAATAGCATCCAGTGTTATTTTACTTCTTACGCTTTCGACGGAGTTGTTTACGATAACGCTATTTACACCATTAGATAATCTATTTAAACGGTTTTGTACCACGGCGTAAACATAGCTTTTTGGACGTCAGATTAATCCGATCAAAGGAAAACGACTTCAGCAATATCCAGGCAACTTGGTTCGAGTTGCTGTCAACGCTTCGACTAATGCTTCCGTCGGCTTCCAATATTAAACTTTTGATGGTGTTTAAAGCCAACGCAGATTTATGGGCCAATCGATATTTCGGTATCAATTGAAACGAATCGATCCGAAAAATTGTGTCCCGCTTACAGACATCTGTCTACTTTAGTAGTTTAACTGAAGCGTGATCGTTTCCGAAGCTCTACAAATAAACGGGTATTCGTTGTGTTCATAAATTCACTTTGCTTGTGGCCTCAGTTAATTCGGTGATATGAGAACGAAATTTTGTTCGCATTATAAAGTCTTTACAAATGATATACCGTGAATCGATCTGTGCAGAATGATACAGTTACAACAATAATGGGATACCGCAGCGTTGGGTCAACGCACGCTTCGCTACTTAAGTCGCCGACTGTACGCGATTTACTACTTCCGTCTCTAGTCGAAACAATATATTGCGCGAGACGTCTCAAATCAGAGAATCAGAAATATGCCGTCCCATTTTTAGGATCAACAAACCAGTCGATTAAAACGCCTTTGATCTCACTCTGGGATTAATGGAGTAATTTGATTGCTAGCCACACGACGTCAATTTGGAAGCGCGATCGATTACTATAAAATATTAATAGTACTAATGTAATTTTAACTGTATTCGATTCGTGAATAACCATATCTTGTTTTATCTATTAACAATTTTCAAATGAAATCTTTCATTATTGGTCTTTATTGTTGATCAATCTATTTTGTAAGGAGACTACATTCCATTTTCCTTGAATTAAATGTATTGATGATAGCTGTGACTTCAATATCAATACTTACTGTACTAATGTGTTCATTTAATTTAAAGCGACCATTCTGACTCTGCGCCAGAACTTTTCGCATTGCCTAGGTTTTAAAACATTAGTATTACTAAAGTATGTACATTACCTGGACGTGGAATTGGCTTTATTCCAACGGAGATAAGCTCACTGTTCACAACAAATAGTCCTCGCTGTACCTTTATAGGTTAATAGCTAGTTACAAAATATGACATGATAAAAGCTATTGCGCTTTATCGTGAATGTGACTTACGGGTCAAAAGTTGCATCAGTCGTACAATTAAGACACTGCAAATGGATTTTAGTGCTTTTAGTGCATTCGTTTAACTTTCTGTCTATCTATCTTTAATTGGATCCATTTAAGTCGTTTCTATGTATCTAATAGCATCCTAAAGGCTTTCAATAATCAGCGCCCCTTCAACTAGTATTTAACCTTATCCAACGTAGAGATCGATTGCAAAAATAATTAAAGCACATGTTTGACACATATTATTGAAAATAAGTATCTAAAATCTTTGTACCTATCCATACTTGTTCAAAGAAATGATTTTGATTTTTATTATATGAGGTCGGTTATAGATGCGTTGTAACCGCTAGAAATTAAGTTTCTATCTATATACCGCACCCTTTCGATTATTTAAGTTAAATAGATGAGGCGATGTTTAAGCTCTAGAAATTCTTTCACAAAATTCATCATCATTTTCATCTTTCCAGGGCACTCGAATCGAGAACCGTCGATCAGTGTCGGTGGGAGCGACCGGAGGCGCCACGGTCGAGAGGCACTCGTACGCCGAGGGTCGAGTGCCAGCGCCCCATGGACTACCACCGTCGCCTGGCGCGGCCGCGGCGCAGAGACGTGTTGCAGCCGCTTGCCAGGCCAGCAGAAGGCTACTGGAGGAGACGCTTGCCAAACCTGGTTAGTACTTGGTACATTTTATCAATACATGCTTTATCGTTTGCGGAATAGACAGTATGTTAATTGATGACTGTTGGACGGGAATCGTACGTCGAGCGACGAGTTCCAGCGCCCCCTTACCTGTCAGATCTAAAAAAAACTACCTTAACTGACTGAACTAAAACGAAAAGTTAATAATTTCTTTCGAAGCATAATTACGTCTTGGGTAGAGATCGTGCGATACGTTGGCATAGAACAAAGCCTCAGCGGCCATTGTCTATTTGCGAATACATGAGGGAGGGAGACAAAGCACTGGATGGACCAAAATTCATCGCGTTCCCAATAACTGACGAAACAGATTACAGAAATAAGTAACTCCTTTATTCTAAATTTAGGGCCAAGTTCTGTAATTAGCATACGGCATACCTAAGTACTTATTTTTTTTTCAAGTATAAGAGACTAGATGCCTTGTATTAGGCAATTTTGCTATTTTTTTAAGCAAAAGTTGTTTAAATGTATATCTGAAACAATCATGAAGGTACTAAGAAATATGATCAATATTATTGATTGTTTTGTTCCATCACATTAACTTGCGTGTGGGTATAAATTTGGTAACGCGATTACTATTGCTTTTGCCACCTTGTAGATAATTTTACTTTAATCCTGATTTTATTAAAGTTTTCATCTTTAAAGAACTTGTTATTATCAGAAATGCAAAAAATACTGTTGCTTCAAAAAACTTTACTCTAATGAAGGTTTTTAATGAGTGTTATTTTACAGTAGAAGTTCTTTGTTGAAAATTAAACAAAGAAGATACACGTTTACCTTAGTCTTAAGGTGAACATAATATTCTTCTCTACAAAAATAGTGTATATTCTTTTATATTATCCTTTGTGTCATATTTTCATCTTCATGCCTATGTTGAACATGATCTATGTTAAAGATGAATTAAAATAAGTTTCTGTTGTTTGATATAAATTATAAAATAAGTTGCTTGGTATCTAAATTCTAAAAGTAATTTAGATAAAATCCTAAAACGCTTTCAGATCTTTTGCAGTCGTCGAACGTGAAGCGTTCCACTGACCAAAGTCTTTCTAACTCCCTTAATTGGGTTATCAAGTATTAAAACACGATTTTATTAACAAACCAGACTTCTGTACGCGAAAGACAGTATCGCATAAATGACTCACTGTCAGTGTCTGATTCCCGCATAAGAGTGTTTAAAAGCCAACTATTTATATTGACCTCCCGAGTACCTATATGACGATCGTTCCGATCAGACAGACCTTATTCCAAAATATCACAGTATTAAACTATGAAAGTTCCATTCAAATCTCTTCGACAATTTTTGCGTGGTTGGCGATGAAACTAAATATAAAAATGTGATGTTACTAAAATTCTAAAAAAAATGTACCTAAAACTGTCGTCTTAAAAAAATGCGCTGTAATGATTACCACTTTATTATTATATTGTATAGTGTTTGTACCTACTGTGTTGCAATAAAAAAGACTTCTTGAAATACAGTCAACAATTACAATTCTTTAATTTTTGACAACCCGTATGGCACCGTGGTCAACGTGCGGTCTGCCATTCGGAGGGTCCTGGGTTCGATTCTCAACGGGGCAGGAATTTAAATGATTCATTTAGATTTCTGCACGTGGTCTGTGTGCTTGATTCTGTGTCCATGGCACCCACGACACAGGTTAAATCCTACTGTGGGACTACTGTAAAACGTTATTTATTTATTTTATTTAATAATACCGGGCATCCGATTACTCCTTTGCGTTTTTGGCAGTATAACTGTATGATACTTTAATTATGTATAAATTTAAAAAACTCGCGATGTTTAAACGCTTTCATGAACATTTAAAAAGTTTGCTCGCTCAACCATAATGCAATTACAAGCTCGACTCAGATTCCTGTCGAAAATTACCCCTTGTTACTGAAATATTCCCAATTTTTGGCAATTTGAAAACTGTCTCGACGGTAAGACGCTTGTCATATCATTGCTGGGTACCGAATTGAGTAATCACGGTCAAGGAAAAAGTATTCACATTCAAATTTGCCTACGATGTAAATACCAAACTGTCAATTAATTTTATAAGCTTCTTAAGTTCGCATTTAATCATTCCCGAGTGTTATGAATAAATACGTATCAACGGTTCCTGTTACAAATCACTTACGCGTAACAAAATACTATATTTGAAATATTTGACGAGTCTCAGCCGGACCTATCCTTTCAACGTTCATCTCTTACTCATTCGAAGTGTGACACGGCAGTGTAGCAACATCCATGACTAAGTAACGAAAGCTTGAAACGTGAAAACTTTTAATTAGTGCGCAACGTTAGTGCGTAAATAAAAATCATTTTAGGAGTAATTCGGATAAAATTCTTGAGGTTTTTCTTACAAATTAATTTAACATTAAATGTTGTATTTCTCAGCTGCACGTATTTTTGTATCTGAGTAAACATTGTATAGTTATATAGTTTAGTTTTTTTCTTAAATGTATTAAAGGAGTAAACGAGCATGCAGTCCATCTGATGTTAAATGGTCAATACTTTACTTACGTAGATCTTTTACAGTTTTACGCATGCTAAGAAGTTTCATAAGGTAACCAGACGTAACATACATAGGCAAAATTAAAGCTTGTTGTGGTTTTAAAAATTACCGTGTTTGTCCAAACTGAAACTTTCTGCATTTTCTAATGACTTAAATTTACACCCATAACGCTCATTTATCAAACTAATCTGATGTAATCCGTAATAACCAACATTGTTGCAAACCGTTTGCAAGAGAAAGTGGAGGAAATGTTGAGAACAGAAGTGTGAAAGTGTTCTGTAGATTAGCGAGAAAGGCTCGGGCCTTTGCATAGTCATCGGCTGAAATTTACTTTTTAATTCCAAGATAGCTAGATATTGTGCAGGGAGGCATTTTATTTTTATGTTTGAAAGAATAAAACTTAATAGTGGTAGCAAAGTAGGTACAGCTTATTTCAAGAAAGCTAAGTTTGTTATTTAATAACTTTACATATTAATTTAAACATTTTAAAATTACGACAAGAGAAACATTTTATGTATCGTATAATTATTATCGACATCAACAATATTAAGATGCCGCTATAATAATAAAACAAACAACATTAATCGTGGTTACGAAATTGATAAAAACCGTTTCGGCTTAATAAAATAAATTTACTTTGTAATTATTGATTGTGCGCTCCGTCAAATAATTCTTTATCTTAATCTCATTTACAAAAAACTCAATTTTAAAGTTACAAAAATATAATAGAAAATACTTTGTCGTAATTCCCACGATGATACAGTTATTAAATATAATTATGACATCTCTCTACACTATCTTGTTTGCCCCACAAAAGTTTTTCGCAAACAAAATGAGAACAAAACTTCACATTTGTAGTATGAGTAATTACGTGTACATTTCAACGTTATTCAGGTATAATTTAATAACATTGAAGTCATCTTCATTTATGGAACGAGAAACGTAATACTGTTGAACGTACCTGGAAAGCAAAAAGTTATACGCGACACAGCAAATTAGTTGATTAAAACATTAATTAAATTAGATGGCGAACTGCGGTCTCATATCTTGGGAAATCACTGGTAAGTTGGAGGGAGTAGCGTGTTCCTTAGAATGAGGTTCGCGATATACCCATTTCATTGGTTTTGCGATTTTGCGACTGCGTTTATAATATTAGTTTGGGGAAAGATTTTAACAATCGGGTTAAAATTAAATTAAACTGCTTTAAGTTCATTTAATTTTAAAACAAAATGTATGGTACGTTAATAAGATCGCTAATAAATTAACGATTTTAAAGACTTCCTCAATCTCTTATCTTAATATTCTCCCACAGAATGAACATGAGCGAATGCTAATGCCAAAAAAAAAAAACCTTTTCTGATAGCGGATCCAACAAGCATTTTTGCTTTTAATAATTTGTTGACACATTTTGAAGTGAAACTTCTTGAGGCACGGTAGAGAAGAATTTTAATATAGTAAAAGAACTTAAAAAGGTAACGCGTTTCGCGTTGCACGTGTATCCATTTATGGTTACATGAGTAAATCTAACGATTATGTGTTACGATTTGTTATATGTTTATACTGTTAAATGTAGAAACACATTGTATAAAATGGTATTGTATTAAATAAATATCTAGTATTCATAATATCTGTAAATTGAAAAAAAAAAAGTTTTGGTCATACCTCATTTATCATATTTATTCTAAATATTAAGTGAAATACAAATTATATGTATCATACCCTACATAAATTTTACTTCTTGCGTCTACACTATTCTACAATTCAATACAATTTCGTCTACCCTAGAACTCAATTTATTTGCATTGTTTCGATAGATTAAAAGGTTTACAAATAGAAACCAGTTACACCGCGCCTTAAGTAAGTAGGGTGCTGATTATCCGCCGTGAAACAGATTTGATAAGGAGTCTTGTTTATGTTAGGAGAGGGTAATTATTAGTATTAATTTGAGAAGGGGTGGTATAAGCTTATTTTTTTTGGAATTTTTATATTACTTATCCGTGAATACTTCGATTAAAATACATGTGCGCAGACTCGAAAAACAAGATTACAATGGTGATAGAGTCGACATTCGATGGCTCGCAAGCGGCTGTACCACCGTCGCAACTATTTCTGCCGCAAAGCAACAGTACTTGCACGCGGTGTGGTGGTTAGGTTTGAAAAATACACAACTAAAATTGGAGTACAGATGCGCAACCGCGTTTGTCTTAAAATTTTGCTCTTATTTGATATTGGATAGGCAATGTGGATGTCCATTGGCTGCAATGACTATTTAACGTAACTCATACATTTGTTTGCTTACTCCTCTACTTATAATTTTTTCTCTGTATTTTCATTTACTAATTTGAAATTAAATTTAAAACTGATTTAATTTAATTATGCATATTTCTCCTTAATTGTTTTTTGTGGTAATACTTTTGTTTTAAACATTCTATTATATCCGTTGTGCGTTCTGTAACAGTTAAAGTTAAATTGTTTTATATACAATTTAAAATATGCTAAAAAAAAAAAAATTTTTTTTCGCTTATGTAGGTACACCACAATATGAGATACTTTTTCCATGTGTATGCGATGATTCATACTCGTTAATGAAGCTCGATAATACAGGAAGCCTTAACAAAGGTGCTTATTTTAGTGTTCGGTGTTCGCACCACACCCAAATGAGTTTCGTGTAATGGGCGTCAGGGTAATTGTTAACGACAAAATTTGTCGGTTATCGGATATTCAAATCTCGAAAAAAAGTAAGTACGTACAAAAAAATTATATATTCTTAAGATCATAAGTAAAAATAAACAAACGGATAGAATAAATGTGACAAAATGGCACGATGGTAAACATCTTCAGTGCTCTATACATCTTCAGAGGCTTCATGATTCGATTCCCAGCGGAGCAAAAGTTTTTTTACCATTAATTTAGATTTCTGTCTGATTTTGATTGTACGTGTTATTGTTTTTGTATGTCTCTTTGACACCCGCGACACAGGGAACACGCTTGCGCGTCACGTTAAGTGTAGGGCGTGAAGTAAGTGTATACGCTTACGCGACACGCTTATTGTAGGGTGTGAGGTATAGGTACACGCTTACGCGACACGCTTAGTGTAGGGCGTGAATTAAGGGTACAGGCTTACGCGACACGCTTAGTGTAAGGCATGAAGTAAGGGTACACGCTTACGCGACACGCTTAGTATAGGGCGTAAAATAAGTGTAGGTGTGAAATGTTATTATTGTTTTATTTAGCAATTATTGATGTAGCCACCTACTTACCAACATGTGACTCTCCTACATTGACATAAAGCAGGTTTTTTTGAACATTTTTGTGGCTTGCATTCGTGTAGTAATTGCAAATGTCATGGGGGATCGATTTTGGTATCCATTAGTTACCCAAACCTTCTTTCTAAAATGGTAAATATTATTTTGGTACATTATCCGCCAATAGAAAGACCTTTTTTGCTTTGACATACATTCGTACTATGCAATGCAACACACTTATTACCAGACAACGATCCGGGGTAGAAAACGGATATTAATCGTATCGTCAAACGACGTCCTTACGTATAGTTTTCGGTAGCTCGGCTTTTATTTCGATATACTGCAATCTGGGAGAACATATTCTTCTTTTTGTCTAGCCATTTAGCGATTAGTTTGTATGAATGGTGTCCGATGTTGCTACCAAAAACGTAGTAAATATGAATACTGTTAGTTGGACTTTTGTTCGAAGGTAGTTATGATTTAGAAGACACGAAGGTTCTATATGTTAAAAAAAATATATTAGATAAAACCCATTTTGTTTTAATTCGCTACCTGAATATATCATAAAAATCTATATATTAGTGGTTTGATCTTATTAGAGGTTGCTTTAGGAATCTTATGGGCTGCATTACTTTACATCACGTGAAGAAGATATGCTCCGAATCGTTACAAAATAAAATCTTACGTTATTATTTTATAGAAAAAACCAAGGATAGTTTTAATACATTGTCCTATCTCCTGTTAATCCAGATGTATGCATATATGTGCGGACGCTTTATGAGAGGAGTTCGCGGACAATAGCCATCCCACAGGACTCCATATTGAAAGCCTTGTAAAAATAGGCCCCGACAAAAGCGGGTCTAGACTAGAACAGCCTTGTTTGAAATTGGATGCGGTTTTAGCGGGACAAAGCAACTTGTGCATGATTAGTTTTTATTTTTATTTTGGTAACAAAAGGGTAAATTACTTAAATAACTATCATAGCTACGACTTTTAAAATTGTTTTACGTTAAACTGTTTCGTAAAAGTTTGTCTCAGAAAAACAAATAGAAGAGTTTTGGTTTGTATTAAATGTTTTTTTATTACGTAATTGTACAGATTTTCTATTCTATCTATCTATCAGATATAATTCATATGAAAAAATTATTGGTGGACATCAAAGTATGCTACCTACTTTAATGTAATAATGCATTAAAAATGGTTCAGCTATATTTGCGCTAGTATTTTTATTTGTACCATAGATATAATGCTGTACATTCGTCCACAAATACGGCCACAAATACACAATACGACCACAAATATAGTAAACGTAAAATCGATTTGGTACGTAAACGGTATCCAATAAGCCGTAAGACTCTAATGACTCGTATCGAATTATACACAGCTCAAAGACACATCGAAATAAAAAATAAACGTGAGTTAATTATACAAACATGAAAATACCACATATGGCCTTGTTCAGATTGCTGGATTTTTCACGACTTGAAGGCAAAAAATATTGACGTGATTTCCGCGAGATGGCACTTGTGATCACAATAAAATTATTATATTAAGACTGCCTTTGAACACGAGTAGTTTTGTTTAATTACTAATTATTAAGTAATATCGTTTGCTATTCTGTTAATATAAAAAACCAGTTCGGGTTCTATTCGATTGCGTAGACAACACTGTACTTCATTTGGGATATAATAATATCATATATCAAACAGTCTTCTCAATTGCACCTGGGTACAAATTTTCTCAAATTGTCATCTGTCATTGAGTTTGCCATAAGAGGCAGAAAAAAAAGGTTTTTTTACACCTAATATTACATTGTCACACAGTTCAGAGCTTTGTTTCAAGTCTTCAGTCTCTAGCTCATCGAGAAGTTGCATCAACTCAACTTCAAACTTTGTACCAAAAACGAACAAATCGAACTTGTCCTTGAGTAAATGAAAATGTGGTAAATAAAACCGAGGGCTCGATAGCAACCCACGTGAA
>DWKW01000701.1:0-15054 GCA_018250115.1 Doberes anticus
CAATGATTCGGTCATGTTTGAGTTATAGCACATGACGGACGAGTAAAAAGAAACGTCTTGCCCAAAATATTGTGATCTTTTCGTTTTCAGGGCAGATCGTAACTTTCAGCGACCAGTGCTGGTGTTGTAAACAAGGAAATGTCATGAGCCACAGTAAGGAAGCTTATTTGATGGTGATATTATTACAACGGCACATACATTTTAGTTTCCTGTACTGGGACTTTCGGCCGAGTTCTATTTTAACCGTTATTTATTCAGTTTGTAAAGTTCCGCTCTGCAACTTGTTAGAGGTTTTGTCGGTACGTAATTTCTATTTAATTGAAAACAATTAAAGTATTATTTTATTCACAAATTTATCTAGGCTCGGGTTGATAATTAATTTGATGATGGTAGAGTCTTATGTCCTGCGACACCTATATTTGCCGTTAAGCAGCAGTGTGAGAGCTGCTGTGTTTCGGTTTGAATACATTTCAAAAATGAATAGCAGTAATAAATAAAAAATGAAAGAATACAGTAACGTTCGAAATCTTTATCGAGTACTTAGTACGAGACTATCGAGTAGTTTGAGGTGGAGATAAAAAGAGAAAGAAAGAAACCTCCAACACTAAGCATTTTTTTCTCGAAGCTGTTTTCAATTTTAGAAATCTATAAGAGTGAAAGTGCACTGACCATTTTACCTGCATACTACAACTTAATCAGACACGAAACTTAAGAGTTAAACTATGTATGTAATCTTGTCTAACAGCGGAATTAAGTGTTGGAATCATCAATGTAGTTATATACTGACGTATGTATACTAAATCTGCTTGAACAATGTTGTCCGCCTCCCAGGATATGAGTCAATAGACGTGACTATCGTTTACAACTACAAAATTATGGAAAATATCCCTACCATACATAAAACTTCGAAAATAGGTGATTTAGGTTTTGGCCCGCATACATATGAGCATATGAGCGAATTCTATTTCGGGATATAAGTTTTAAGACTGAGAATTTTTACTTAATCCATATTAGTACAATTCCAAAAAAAAATTGTATGTTTAATAATTAATTTCTCTTAATTGTTTTGAAGTTTAATAATTTATGTTTTGAGTTGACATTTTTAATAAACATTTTTTTTTAAACTTTTTTTGTTGGAGAAGTCAGCGGAAAATGTCACCAAAGCTACCAAGCAAACATAAACACACGAAGCATCACAGGTCCAAGTGTCACCCATAGTTTACAACTACACGCGCCCGATGTGCCGATAAGTCACGATAGACTCCTCGACTGTACACACGAATGTAGCGATACGCACACGTAACTATCAAGGTAACACTGAGGAAGAAGACACATTCTGGACAGAAATGTATAAGGTGTTCGAGATTTTGCACGTATGAGGTACAATTTCATATGGTAATCCCGTTGAATCCTGTGGCTTAGATACAGTTTATCAACATAGATATATGTTATACATATATTGTAATATTATAGATGAAACACTCGTGAAACCACAAATGTTACATCGCTTAACGAATGAGTAGGTACAGCAATGTTTAATGATAATTTTAGAGTTAATGTAAAAAGGAATTTGGATATTGGTGGAAAAGGTTAGCAATGATCAGAATATTTGAACATAATTCATAGTTTAAAATTCGAGGCTGACATTCAAATTGTTTTTTACATTAAAAAAAAAGAAATACTTGCTTGTTATATTAAATTTATAAAAATGTTAAGTAAGAGGAGTGCAAAATATGTAGTATTCTCATCCCCTTCATTCATTTCGCTCTATTTCTATTTGTACGTAGAAACGTCCGCGTGTGTAATACTGTGTATGGATGGCACAGCAATAGTGTTTGGACATGCATGCATGTACTGCGCATGTGGGCACATTGCAGGCGTGCGGAGCTCCAACACCCGGCAACTACCAGGCGAACATAACAGTGATAGAGATCACAAAACAGCCTTCACGAGAAACTTCGTGCGAAAAAGTGAAAGGATACCTGTAGGAGTGAGAAAGACAAAAAATACGCCGTAAGCGAGAAGGGGACGCGCTATTATTCTTTACTACTCTAATAGACTTGGGGCTAGGGACAGATGTTTAGTCGGCCAGAAAATAATTAACCCGCGAAAGTTAAATAATACATGTTTCTAAATTATAAATAACGTCATATAGTAAGTTTATCTTGTCTTAACTAACGTTAAGTGCGTTTGAGTAACTAAGAAGGCATTTTTTAATTCACATAGTTGTCATAAAACATTACATTCCTTACCTATGCAAATAAAACGAAAGTTTATTTCTTTTTACTCTATGCGCATTGGTTGAGAAGAATTCATTCGATTGCAATAAAACTTTAGTGAGTTTTTATTGTCTGCACGCCCAGGAAGATTTCTGAATTAGTACAGCCATTACAATAGATGGCGTGTAATTCGTTGAAAGAACTTTCAACGAATTAGTGTATTTCGTACAGCGTTAATCCGTGAGTTGCTATGTATGCAGTAGCATGTTGCATGAGTGCGTAATTTTTGATGAACATAAAAGCAAAGTCGCAAGTAAAATACAAAAGTAAATCAGTGGGACAGTTTATGTTACCCTTATTTTATTAAACACATTTATTTTTCTAAGTTGTACATTTTTATTAATTTAACTTAACTGTTATTTATTATCTATGTGTTAAGACCATTTTTAAACGCCCGTTTGGATCCGTGGTCAACATACGGTCTGCCGTGCGGAGGGTTCTGGGTTCGATTGCCAGCGGAGCAGAAATTTTGAATGATGAATTTAGATTTTTGCATATAGTCTGGGTGCTTGTGCTTCTTTCTAAGTGTGTCCATGGGCAACCACGACATAGGAAATTCCAGTTTAGGGTTATGAGTATGAAACGTTATTTACATATATATATATTTCACTCTTTAAAAAAAATCGTGATTACTGGTGTAATCTTCGTTCAGTTACTTCCATTGAGATGCCAAAATCGAGTCTGTTTTTTTAATTTTTCGTTTATTCAATAACAGTTACGTACACCATGCAAATTATCGGTTGTTCGGGTGTATCAAGTTCGAAATGTCATCAAAATTATTTTTCAAGATGAATACTACATAAATACTAGACGATTTTTTCTGAAATAGTAAGTTTAACGTGAATATTATATATTTTTTTTTAAATAAAAAAGAAACGTATTCCCTATATAAAGTATAAGATCAACAATAAAATATTTTTTTTTTTGGATATTGTATTGTAAGCAGTGTAAAAGTTACCAGAATAAGATTAGTAAATTTTATTATAATTGAAGAATATCTCCCACTTATGTAGTTTTTATCTATAAAATATGTAAAAAAAAATCCTAAGTAATTTGTAAGATGCTGGAAGAACAGTGTAATTTAATAAATTCCCTGTGGGACCTTGTAACAAGCCGTGTAAAATGTACTAGGATATTATAATAAACCGGGAGCTACCTCAATTCGGCGCGAGAACCTCTCACGCCTGGAGTGCGAATATAATTGGCCCCATCTCAACTTTCGCAAAAATATTAAATTAAAATTTACAATATCTTAAATTGAGAATGTCAATCTTCGTATTAAATACAAATAATATTAGTTTGTAGAATAAAACTAGTTTCTTAAGAATAGAGTTCAGATGAACTTTGGATTCAAAATTTTTATTGAATTTTTCCTTATTTATCCTTTATTCCTTTTACAATAGGCGAACATAATGCCTAGTTGCATTCTCAACCTTTGCTGACGGTTAAAAATTTGCGATGTGCATCATCAAATTAAAAAGTAAATTGATTATTTTTGCTGAAAATCGGATACAATCTGTCTTTTGAATAATTTGTAATAAATAATGACATTGGATACAAACAAACAAAAATCGAGTGTTTCAAAGATCACACTATATCATCGAAATCAATATTATTTTAAGTAAAAACATTTTTTTAATTTTTTACAAGACTGTAAATTATTTTAAACATACCTGTGTGTGTTCATATCCAACTCTATTGCCACGACTTTTTTTTATTTATCGAAACATAATAGCAAACGTGCATGCAGGCCACCTGATGTTAACTGGTCTTACTGCAGCCTATGGACATCTACACTTGAGGTTGTGTGTGGATTCGTTGCTACTCCTAACGTAGTCCACGTTGGAATGCCTCTACCGTCCAGTGTCATCGGCCTAATTACACCCTTCAAACCGAAGCACAGCAGTTCTGACACTGTTGTTTTCTGGAAAAAATTGGTGCTGCGGTGGTGCCGCCGTAGGCGAGTCTTCTACATAAGACTCTACCACCATCAAAAACTCTAGCAAAACATACAATTATTAACTCTTACTTTTTATTCAGTCGCTTTTAATTTTCTGTTATAGACAAGTTTACTTGTATTTATTAGCAGTAGTAATACAAAGGTGGACAATTCATTTTTATTTATTACTGGCACATGGTAAGATTAAGTGCCGTGTAAACGCTGTAAGCTTTAAGATAAGGGATGACCTTTGATGGCCGAAGAATTTCTTAAACTGGATCGCGTGACTCGCTCACATGCGTTTATTTTTATACGACTGCAACTACAAGGTCTGTTATTAAGCCGTGAACGTGATACCTGAGCCTTAGTTTAATAACAGTGCTTTGAAGACTCTTTAGTCTGTTTTTATAATATTATACCAGCTGTGGCCTGCTGTTTCAGCCATAAAAAAATCTCTGTACCTCTGAGCGCGTCTAACGACAGCTCCTTTCTCCCTTTTGGTAGGTCCGGCCCTACGATGCAAATTGTACATGTTGCATGTAATGTTTTATTAACTACTAGATTTATATCAACAACGTTGTCGCTAAATTTGAGTTAAAAGAAATATTTAAAACTTTAACGGTTCTGACTACTGAAGCGATCTTTTTCAAACTTAATGCTCTCTTTCACTCAAGTACCAAGAATAATAAAGATTCATCTTTCAGATGAACAATTCGTTACATAGAAGACGAACACAAAAACATTTTTTTTCTGTTCTGTTCAAGTTTAATAACATTATTATAACACTTTAGTTCTGAACTCATTAATCAGTAAAGCCGCCCAAGAACGTGTTATATGATGACAAAAAATAAGTTTTTATTCTAAATTAACGCGGGCAAAGTCGTGAGCATCATGTAGTTTAATATTAAATAAAATAGGTAGAGAACTCCAATATTGTTCCGACGACGAGCCTCTTTAACTTAGTATACGGTCCAACGACCGATCATACTTAACATTGCAAACATGGTAACGAGGCTCGCTTCGGTGAATTTAGCACAAAATAAACTCTCACAGGTGAATAAGATCAACTCAACTTCCTACTATTTATTGTCCCCTAGTAACATCGTAACGTAAACATCACTAACGAACACTAGTAGGTTTATTGTAACATTAACTTTATTGCACATTTCGTTTAAGGAGAAATTCCCTAAAACAACGTAGTTTTCTCCAAGTATTTCAGTTTGGATGGTATCATTAGGTTCGGGAGAAATATGACCTGGTTGTTATAATGGCGGCGGGCCCGACTGTTCTGCTGGTTAAATATTATCTGCACAGGAAAATTTACGATTAAAACTGTGGTAGCGGTAGTAATTTGGCGGTTAAAGCTCTCGACATCTTAAGTACTAACATCCGCAAGTTTTCTATCAAATGGACTAGTGATCATTTCTTGTTTACTTACATACTTATACTATTAAAAAGAAAAGTAAGTAATAAAAACCACTTTACTAGATTGGTTATAATTACGTACCAATAGAACCTGTTGAATATGAAAAGAACTCAAAAATGAGAGACCAGAAGAAGCAAAATCTGACTTGAATGTCAATCTTTTTTTTCTTCGTGGATCAGAATGAAGCTCATTTACATATTTTAAAGGAATTTTCCTATGATTGCAGTTTACGGTTCGGTGTATCAAATATGACAGGAATAAAAGTAAAACTTAGTCTGTATAGGATCCGTACTTTGGCATAATTCCACGCGATCCACCTGCAGGTAAAGCAAGTACATGCTAAAAATTTCTAGAATACACACAGATTTACAATTTTTTCAATTGGTATCCGGGAATAACGAATTTTAATATTGGGATCAATTAATTAGTACTCGTTGTAATGTTCCTTTTTTCTAAGCCTGATTAGCCGAACTCAACACGTTTGCTACGAAAACACCAGGCGCACATAGAAACGTGAAGTTCTTCTAACACCGTGTGAATCCGACGAGAGACGTCGGCTCGTCAAAGCCCTCTGCCACAAGACTCTGCGGGTGATTTGGCATGCATTGATGGTAAATGCAGTAGGGTCATCAACTTATCGTCTTTATCGCTATATCAATCAATAAAGCTGATTTAAAAGTTATGTAGAAACAATTTTTTTTGTTAGCACTTCGAATTGACGTGCGGCCTTTATCTGTCATTTCTTTTATTTGTCAATTTATGATGTAAGTTTTATGTATTTTGCGTTCTGTAAAATAATAGCGGAAAATATTATTTCAATTAGACAGATTTAAAAATATATGTTTTATGCTAATTTATCATCTATTCCTAATGTTTTAGAAGCTTGCCCAATATTAGGATGGAATTACCGCTCATTAATACCTATAGAAAAAAATATTAAATAATAATTGGTAGCACTAGTGTATCATCGGGCACAAATACGTTTAACTTAGACCAAGTTACCGTTCGTCATAAGACTGTCTAACATGACGACGGATCGGATCGGATACGAATGTATGCAACGCAGGTTAGCCGGATTCCAATATGTCGATTGTCACCTTTCCCGCAACGCGCTACTACACCCTGCAAACCGAAACAACAGCACAATAAAAACAAGTTCTCACACTCCTGATTTACGGTAGCAATAGGTGGAGCGGTGGTGCCGCCGCAGGCGAGCTTTCGACATAAGACTCTACCATCGTCGAACCGTACCGTCTACCGTCGTCTGATAATAAAATAATCTAATATAGAATATGTTGTTAATACCTATTATTATTAATAACAATACTGTTACTCTAACAGAGCTAACAATGCTAATAGGTAATATTTTTCCTAATCAAATTAATTATGTATATTTATATAGTGGATTACAATTAAGTTTTAAAAAGCTGCCACATAAAGCTTCATCACTAATGAGGTGATAACGGCTGTTTTTTATTTCAACCCTAGCATATGCCACCCCCGCAGCTACACACGTGGCGTCTACATGTGCACCGTCTTGTCACATGCCAGTGCTATAGTCACTTGGTCATGTGATAATGACGAATAATCCTTTTGAGTTTTATGCTAGAATAAAAATTATGTTATAAGAATTTGTAATAAGAAATACGTAATGAAGATTAAATGACAACTGTATAACAAAGTATAATAATAATAATATTAACTTACATATTGCAGTATAACATTAAAATATTATCTGTATTTATAATATCTTAAAAACGAATCCTTAGTCGAGTTAAGCCGTATGAGAACGAAAGTCAGTGTACAGTTTCGTGTGATAGGATCGTTCGTAGAATGAAGACCTATTAATGAAAGATGAACTAGTTAGGATCAAGACACTGGACAGGCATTCACTGCGCATTCTTACCCAATCCTCAGGAGTAGAAACTCATCCACATACAACCTCAGATAGGAATTCCGTCCTAGTTGAGGTTTGATGTGGATGTACAAGAGCTGCAGTGACCACTTAACAACAGGTGGTCTGCCTGGAATGTATTCCCTCTGGCGTGGGTGCCATGAACAGAGAAGAACTAAGAAGAAACTTTGTGACAGAAAAAACGCAAATATTTGCACAGGTTTCTTTTAAATAACTTTCGTAAAGATAATTTTATCACTATGTGTGTACCCCAGAAGGAAGGTCTCATATGTTGCAATAGTTCGCGCACAGAGCTGGTAAGGCACGCGGATGTAACCGGCGTACATTTGGCCGTTAACGACAAACACATATAACTTTACAAGCTTTAAACGCGTATAAACGCAGAAATAGTTTGGTGTTGTACAGACAGATTCCGGGAACGAAGCTCGGCCCGGAAAGTTTTCTTACTCCTTTTAATATTGCGAGAGTTTCGTATGGCCTATAATTGGAGAATAAAAATGAGATTACTCTTTGCTAGCAAAAGTTACGATTCTGTCATACTTTTAAAAAAGTTGTCGTTAAGATTCGATTTTCTCATAACATGCTATGATGGCCGATGGCGGTCCCACTATAAGGTGGTGAAAATCTCATCTTGCTTTAGTCAGGCTGGTTTCTCATGACCAGCCCGAAAATGTTTCATGTTTAAATCGGTGTCGAATACCGATTTTTGTAGAAAGTTATGGATTATTAAATATTTTTTTTTATTTACAAGATTTTAAAAAGTCAGATACATCAACTGTGAAAATTTCAACTTTTTAACTATTACGGTTCATGAGATACAGCCTGGTGACAGACGGACGGACAGACAGACAGACAGACGGACGGACGGACGGACAGCGGAGTCTTAGTAATAGGGTCCCGTTTTACCCTTTGGGTACGGAACCCTAAACATTAAATATATACGGAAGGTACAGAGATTATTACACTTTCCAACTCTTGCGAGAGAGCGAGAAGCGAGTCCAATGGATTTGTTATAAGAACTTCATCACTAATGCCAAATGTAATATAAAGCGGAAATTGTAAATCAATCTGATCATTTGTTAACAGTTAAATCCGGCTCTGACTTGCCTGTTTTTAGACAATATAGTATCGAGAGATGTAGATATCCGTAATCTTTTTAATAAATGTTTTCACTCAGTGTTTGAAACTGATTCAGTTAAATTATCAACTGCCACCAACACATCTGCACGGCAATTACTTGTCCCCTCGTCGTGCATACCCATTAGTTCTATCAATTTTACTAGTAATACGGTGGAAAAGTTGTTAAAAAATTTGGATATTGTGAAAGGATCTGGTCCTGATGGATTGCCACCAGTTTTCTTTAAAAGTTGCCGTAAAAAGCTAGCGACGCCCTTGTTTATATTATTAAGTCTATCCCTCATGTCTTGAAATATGTCTCAAGTTTGGAAAAAATCTCAGGTAAGAGAGATCTTTTCAGATGAGGTTCATGCTAGACAGCAAATTAGCGATCAATGAACATGTGACCCATTTCACATCAAAAATTTACCGAATGGTATGGTTTACATAGAGAGTAAGCAACGACTTCAAATGGAGCTACCCTTTCGCTTCTTTTCATCGTCTACATAAGAACCATTCATGAATATGAGCCATATTCATATTGCTTGGAATACGTAGTAAAACAAAAAAAAACTAGACAGAACATTTAATACATGTAACAAATACCTGAAATATAGTATTTGGATTATCACTAACTACTGCAATCCTCACACAGAGACGAGCAGAGAGAGACCAACATCTTAAATGGCTACGTAGACATGCTCTTTCTGCTTCGTCACTTTAATTTCAACTGCCCTCGTGTAAATTCACGCCTTAGATCCCTGTTATATATACTATACTCCTCTTGTTAAAAAGAAGTACAATAAGCACATTTTCTTACATTGCACGTGTTATTTTTACAATCAACATTGTAAAAATATCGACCCTTTCTACTGCTAGATAGGTACAGGAGGAGTATAAGATAAAAATTCAGAAGAGAACAGAAAAGAAAACAGTTCTTTAAATCTTTATTTTTTAGTGTACCTATATCGTTTTTGTTTAATTTTTTTAAAAATAGCAAACGAGCATGCTAGCCACCCGATGGTTAGTGTTTACCAGCCAGCAGCCCTTATACATCCACATCAAACCTCAATTAGGATGAAAGTTCTATCTGAGGTCGTATGTGAATGCGTTGCTACTCATGTAAGCTAAGTTGGAATGTCTCTTGTCCGGTGTCTTCTGCCTAACCACACCCTTCAAACCGAAACACAGCAGTTCTCACACTGCTGCATTACGACAGAAATTTGTCGGTGATAACATAAGACTAGAACCATTAACAGTATTATATATTCTTGAACCAAACTGTTTTTGGTATTCTTCACTGTTAAATTTATTAGTGGAAACTTTATTGATATGTATATTGCGGCAGTTTACTTTTGCGTAGCATTATTTGCTCGAGATCTCTGTAAACTCATTCTAAAATCAAACGGTAAAGCGGTCAGCACTCGTTTCAATTTCAATGTTCACATAAGCCAAGCGAGGCGCCCTATAGAGGATTTTCTATAGATACTTGCGTGTTGCACTGTATTCGGCGGGCGGCGTTTTGAAGAGTGAAAGAGTAAAAAAATAACAACTGTACTCTTTCCGCGGGGGTGAGGACATGGCGCAGCGCTGCCGCTGAGCGTGCTTAATTGTGTCTGAGGAACGGAGCGCAGGGACAAAATGATGTTAAATGACAATTTGAACTCAGTAGAATCTACGTTAGAGTCTGTTTTACAATAGCACTTATTTTAATTTTCATTGGGAAATTTTGCTAACGTATACTGTGTACGACGTCGAACGTCGGAAAAATTAATTCCCCTAAATTGAATCCCGTACAATGTTTACTGGAAGGTTATTTGAAAGTCCAAAGTATTTTGATAGTGGTAAAGTACTGTAATCGAGTAGGTAGAGTTCTGTAGTCCTGGAATTGAAGACTCGCCTGCAACGGCACCACCGCCACACCTATTTCTGCTGCAAAGCAGTATTACTGTGGTTCAAGTGTGTGATTACAGAAATACACCGGACAGGAGGAATTCTAACTTAGACATCAGGAGTAACAACGCATTCGCTACCGCATACGATCTCAAATAGGACTTTGTAATTATTTTGCATACAACCTGTATCTGCATGCGCTGGGCTGACTGGACTCTTTTACAATAAAAAATGTGATCGAAAATAACACGCGTGTAGAATAGTAGAGATTAGTAACTCTTATTTAATCCTAATATTACATAGAAACGTAAAGAACTCTTCGGTCATGGAATTCACCTTATTTTTCCTATAATCGTATCTTATCTTGTACATATCTTATAGCTTAGTAAAGTTCGTTACTCAAATACACACAAAACTCTAAATGTATATATGAATGTAGTATAATTATGTATTAAATTTGGTATTCAATGTTCGTATTTTTATCTAGGGAAAGTAAAGTAAACCGAACAAAGTCGCGAGCATAATCTGTGTATTCTATATATTTAAAAGGCAACGTGCTGACTGATTCATCATCGCCTAGCAGAAACTGTATTAGGTAGGTAGAAACGTATAACTTGGAAATCATGTTAATTTCAATACGTGGACGTCATTTGAGAAGCGATACTTCAAAATATTCAACGCCAAGATGACTATAGGAATTGTAAATTTGAATCTTCACGAGTCTTCACGTCGAGGCCTTTACGCCCGACTCTGTCTCTTGCTCCTACCCCTCCCCCACTCACTTTAAACCTGGGTGAGCCCTTCCGGTTCCCCATAAAAAACTCGGAGAAGCTGTAAAAGCTGATAGGGCCCACAGCATGTGACAATAGAAAAAAAAATTGAATATGTAAAGACCAACCAGTAGAGCCAACAGCAACTGACCATAAAAAATAATGCTGGAATTGTGACATACTCGAGCGTCGTCTTCGCAGATTCTAGGAAAGCTCACCAAGTCTTACAAAATCGCTTCTTGCGTTATGCTACTAAAGCTGCTCTGTATGTATAGAACAGTACAGTATGCATGTGCATAACGTAGAATTCCATGCTGATTTAAGAATCACCATCCTATTTTATTTTAGATATAGATTAGATTAGATATAGAGAATAGAGGTTTATGGCCGCTCCAACTCCTCCACGTTGGACGTAACGTGGGGAGTGTCTCATCAGAAGATATCGTCTTGGATGATGTTGTGAAACCTCTCAGCCATAGGCTTTTAAAAAATGTACCGTGAACTTTCCAACAGGACTCTGCACCTCGTCTCAAGGCACGAACTACCCAAGTCTGGCGCGAAACCCACGTTCTGGACTTTTTAAGACCTGAAGACTGGCCCTCGTCTAGTCCAAATGTGAACCCCTTAGACTAAAAATAAGGTAAGATTTAGATTACATGGCCAGTTCTAAAAGCCATGACGACATCGAGTCTCCTAAGAAATCTCTGGAGTGACTGATATTTCCCACGGGCAGACGGATTAAAGGCCTGCATAAAAGCCAAATTGACAATTTCAAATAGAATTTAGTTTTTATTATTTTGTTGAGACTTCCATAAATTTCATCATATAATTTTTAATAAGAATACAGTACTTTATTTAAAAAAATAAAGCATTTTAATTTGTAACATAACTTATGGCCGGACTAAGTAAGACGCAGGCAGGCAAAGCCGTCAAAAGATCTTCCATTTAAAAAGTGCCCTGGAGTGAGGTATAAAATATCGTTGGGACAGGGCGATAAAAGATACAAATCAAAAGGTACGACTGTCTTAAATATCCTCCACTTGCGCAAACAAAGTACTTAAATATCTCTTCATACTACTTATGACCATTCTTTGGTGGTGTTCAGCGTATTAAACAAATGCTACCGAAGTGAGGAGCGTAAGTATTAAAGAGAAGTTAATACCCTGCTGATTTACTAAGTCAGATAGATTCTACATAATTTTTTAGACAACTTATCACTCGTTAGCAGCGGCTACAAATTTGTGACTATTATCGCAAAAAAATCGATAGGATTACATCAACACGCGGTCTTGATGAATGCCGGCTTTGACAAGTCACTCTTAGGTCAAGCTTTTAGATGAATACATACATAAAGTAAACAAACAACCAAATATTAATATCATTTTATAAGGCGACTGCCTCTACCCTTGCGATTTAAATTCTTTTAAATCTAATAAATATTATTTTAAACGGACCAGCGTAGTCCAACCCATCAGCCATTGGCTTGGGCGTATTCTTTGATCTGGAAGCTCCAGCGTGTATATAGGTTTACAGCTAAGACGTGTATAGTATACAGCGGTCTTCTGTACGTCTAGCTTGGAGCCACTGGCCATACAGACTCTCTTATTGTTGCTAATAATGACTGTGGACTGGCGTTTATGTACTAATATCATCATCATCATCATCAACAACCCATTATCGTCCCACTGCTGGGCACGGGTCTTCTCTCAGAGATGAGAGAGCCTATAGTCCACCACGCTGGCCAAGTGCGGATTGGCAGACTTCACATGCCTTTGAGAACGTTATAGAACTCTCACACATGCAGGTTTTCTCACAATGTTTTCCTTCACCGTTAAAGCGAGTGATAATTAATTGATAGAAGATACGCACATAATTTCGAAAATTTTGAAAATAATTTTCGAAAATAGGTGTGCATGCCGGGATTTGAACTTCGACCCAACGTAGCGGAGTCGAGATGCTTCACTATTATCACTCACTGTATTAATATGCTCTCTTTCAAACAAAAGCTTGGTCAAACGGTGTGACGAATGTATAGTATTGGATGCTTCTTTGCCTATGCATATTGCGATGCACTCAACCGATTAAATTAGTACATAACTAGTCCGTAAATTGTTTCAATGATGACATGCTAGATTTACTATTTAAAGCTTTATTTGTTGATAACAAATCGTACTCTTTTGGAAACGATTCGCTTTGGCCCCAGGTAAATACACACACAGGTAAATAAGTTGTGTAGCTCTTCGACTGTTAAGTTACCTGTAACTTTAGATATACTGTTAAATAAGTTGTATGTAAATGGTTTAACATAAGCTTGTTTTAACAGCAAATCCTTCGAATAAAACTCTTAATTTTGTAGACTCACTGTCTACCTCTAAGATAGCATGATAACATGAAAAAAATGAAATGTTGGCTTTAATAACGCTAATGGTAACCTAGCGGTTAAGCATATCGACCCCACTATGATGTGCAAATCCCGGCACGCACCTCTATATCTCGAAATTTTGTCGAATATTATCTAAGTATTCTAAATTATATGCGTATTGTGAATTGACCCGTGACCAACAGTGGCACAATAATGGATTCATGACGAGCTTTAATAGTATTAGATAGATCGCTATATCATATTATTAAATGGCCAGAAATAGTATATTCATTTATAAACTTTGATAATGCAAACTTTCGCTTTGGATTACGCTAAATCTTTTTTCCAATAATACAAAGCGCCTAATATCTACATTATAGCTATTTAACATTCAGGTGAATCAATGGTGAGTAATTTTACACAAACTTGCCAGAGATCACTTGGTACTTCAAATTGCTTTAAAGGGGACCTCATCAAGTTCTAAATATTTTGTTAAATTTCTTTAAATTTTTGTTACGTGATCAACTAAAAAACGCAACAACCTTTCTGACTCGCGTGAAAGTGGCTTTATATTGAACAAACAATTAAGGTTATGGTTTATTTTGCGCGTACTATGTATACTGCCAAGCAGCTTTCGTGCATCAGCGTAATTGGCAGGCACTTCTAAAGTTTTAATAATGCGTGCTACATCCCCTTATATAAAAAAAATTAACTTGAGAAATTTTGTTATTGCTGTGAACCAAACTTTCAAATCTATCGCGGAATTGTGGGAGCCATAAAATTTAGATATTTGTATCTGAGTTAACTTTAAGCCCATCTCTTGATGATCATAATGGCAAGATTCATCATGATTAGAACAACCCCTGAAATGAACTGTCCCGCCTTTTAGTATGAGATTCTTATAATGTTTTAGCCAGAAAAATATTCGCAATAATATCATGTTCAATGGAATCCTTTTTATCAATTTCATTATCAAACTTTTGGCAATAAAGACCTCGTTCTCTCGGTTAATACTGAGAACTTAATTGACAATGTCTCAAATTTTTTTGAAGTACATATGTTTGTTGTAATTTGTTTATTTTAAGCTGTATATAATGTGTTATTATTTTATTTAGTACGTATCGCATATTCGCTGGGTGCGAAGTACGTAAGTAAGTAGTATATGAACCCCCAACTGGGTCATATAATCGATTGCAGCGCTCATAGTGGCCAAAAGTAAATAATGTAATGTAAAGTAAATAATGTTGGCGCTGTCGTCTGTCATATCGCTAAGTAATCATTTTTTTTTTTTTTTATCTTAAAAGAATAGCAAACGAGCATGCAGGCCACCTGATGTTAAGTGGTCACTGCAGCC
>DWKW01000702.1:0-15044 GCA_018250115.1 Doberes anticus
TATAAAAGATGTAATATTGAAACAGTACTAGGGAAAAAGGGATAAAATGTGAGAAATTTTAATAGATAGAGGTGAAAATTTGAATAGTAGATGTAAATGTGAAGTTATTATTATTATTTATTTATTTATAGGATAGCATAGGGGAAACATTCGTAGCACTAAATAAATATATAGTTACAGTATAGTACATTAAAGAAAGTTAATTAATTGAGAACTTCACGCGTCTTTTAAATCCACTTTCCTTTTTTCATGATTTCTCTGCAAAGATTTGCGAAGAATTTATATCAATCTGTGTGGTCGCAATCGTAACGTATTTTTGTATAAGTAGAAGCTTTTATGATTATAATGACTACATTTTCGTAAGTTTAAGATTATCTCGTTTTTGATACAATTATAAAGTGTGCAATAGGTACAAACAATACGTATCATCTTCACTATTTAATACAATAATTGCAATAATAAGTTAGGGATAGCTAACTTTCAAAAGGTATAAATAAAAGGTATTCACTAAAACAACAACGTGACAATGTAACAACAAATTCCCGATCTCTAACTCATTTGCCATTTTTTGTACAAATTCTATAAACGTCTAATTTTTTTTCTTTAGACTATAAATTCACAATAAAATGTAATTCGCGATCGTCCATTTTCTTACTATACTACTAAGTGAATTGTAAATTATAAGGAATGTTCAATAAGTTCATTATGTTAAGAACAGCATATATTGAGACATGTGTTAAGAAATTGTATCAGCGCTCAGGTACTTTCAACTCGAGATATTTTGATAAAACAACTGTGTGGCGAAATTAAAGTACTTGTTAACAAATAGTACTGGTCTTTGATCTTGGGCCACCTAGCTATCATAGTACTATATTTGGAAAGTATGCTGATCAGTCTTTTTAAAATTTAACAAACAATAGTGGCTCTAAATTATGAGCCTAATTTTGTTAACCTACGACATTTTTCGGGTTTATTCAGTCTTTTTTCGAATTAAACATGTTCGTAATGGGCTTTATTATTCTCGATGTCTTACTTGTTTTTATCGGAAATTTTATTTTATTACTGCAAATTTATTTTAAATATAACGTATGTTTCGACCGTATTGCTATCACATGAAGCGCTGTTACAATTTCGTATTTTTACAATACATCTTATTTTATGAAATCCATATGCATTAATTATAACAATATCTTTATAAACATAATTTTTAGATTAAAATAATTTCTACGAAAATGTTTTCAAATAGATATTGAGCAACCGATTAATGAGTCAAAGACTAACAATTATGTAATTTAATTGCACTAAGAATATACGAATAAACTGTGAATTGAGTAACCGAAGATACACTAGGTGTACGTTCAACTGTAAATGCATTAAGTTTATTCGTAAGTTAACCGACCTCTAGCAACCCAAAAATCGTCAAAATTGTTGATTTATAATAATTTTTCTTCTTTTTCACTTATAACTACGACTATAATTACTTTTCAGTTTTGAGACGGTGACAGAATACATCTAGCGTTTTTACTAATAAATAATTAATAACTTTTTGATTGGTATATGAATTAAAAAACTCGAATAAGGTGAACCATCAGACGCTAGGGTTAACCAAGTTTCAACCTATATGAACCACCATCACCACCTAACCTACCGTTAATACATACGTTGGCGAATGAAAATTTATATGAACAATTCAATAACGAGCTCACCATCTGTTGGTTTGCTGGTAGTTAAACCAAGCGTCTAAGGACAGCCTAAGGATAATCACATATCATTTGTTACTATAACAATTTTCGTTTCTTGTATACATTATAACATTTTGCATACAAATAAAAAATTCATAGCACCCGCTGTGACTATCAACTAACCCGAGTCAAAGAGGACAGTACATATACGATAGTCGTCTGAACTAGTTCGCCTAATAACTATACTTCCTTCTTCATTTACCGACGTCGGTTAATGTGAAGGTCCATGAATCAATAATTTAACCCGGACCCTTCCATCTGTCACGTATATTTCACATTGTATAGTTATTAATTGTATAATTTATTATTGCTACTTAGTTTTACGTCAACCGAGTTTTCAAGAACAATATACTTACCTATGTATGTATTTACGAATGTATGAAATTACAAATGCTACTGTGGAACGCTTCAGTACGGAATATATGCATCATATATGGTACGATCATATCGGGATTCTCAAAATATCTGTATCTACCTAAATTGTAGTCCTATGTGAAGTCGTATCGCATCTGATACGTAGGTAAGCTCTACCACCATCAACAAGTAGACTGAAATCTATATTATGCATGTATTTGTTTAAAATAGAATGCGAAATTACGATGATCATACAATAAAATATTTTACTCTTCACGAAAAAATAAGCCGGAGTAAAGTAAGTGAGTTAACTCAAAAAATTTGTACTGTAAAATTTGAAATTGTTGAGCTTGTTTTTTTACAGACTTTAATTACGACACTCGCAATAAAATTTTATATAATCTTCGTTACCTACGTAATGCGACATCTGTTATTGTTACTTTGAGGTATTTTTTATTTAATACAATATTAAACAATGCTATCATTAATGTGTTCTGTTTCTAGATAAGCCTTTTTCCTAACTCAGTCCTTTCATGAATACTCCTAAGAATAGTCGTTCTCATTTAAATTAAATGCGAACATAAATGCACAATTGTATAAATTGTCGTTTTATACGATTTTATACAAATAGTTATAATGTCACACATATAACAGACATTCAAGTGCTGAGTCAAAACCAGTCATATAAACAAAAAACTTAATTATTTTCACAAAAAATATTATTTTTCCGATTTGTATCAAAACTTGGTTCGACGCTATTTCGAAACAATGGATCCGATTTAACACATCTAGGAACTTTAAAAAATATTTTTAGGCAGTTGTTTTTTTGCAAATTTTTTGCGTACTTTATAAAACTGGCAGCTCTCGTATTGAAAATGAGATGAACAACACAGCACATATTGCTATTTTTAGTACGAACTTCTCAATTTCATACTGAAATATATATTATAGCAAATCTGTCATACACACACTTAATGATTAATTATTGACACTAAAATAATTTAACAACTATGCGAAACCACATTTTTTGTACGCTTATTTGTGCATATAAAATGACCCCCATGCTCAAATCGTTTGTTTACTTATTCATTAAATCTAATATTAAATCACTTTAATTTTTATTATTTTAATTCTTAATGGCTACTTACTAGACATGTACTTTAGAATTTCGTTTCGGAGAGACGTGGCTACGTCGCCACGTCGTAAACCTACATCAAAACTTTCTACCCTCGAAATCTATACCTAAAATATATTTAGCTAAAGAATAATTTAGAATGTCGAATGAATTGCAATTAAATGAAATCGTGAGTTACATAATTTTAACAGTGCCAGATATTTTAGTGCTGTTTTATTATATACTTTTCTCCTAGAATTTACAAAGTACGTACATTCTTGATACACCTCGATCTACCTCGATAACATAGTAAACATTTTAGTTGAGTTAACGAACCAACAACGATTTCTATATTTATCAACATGAACATACGGTGAAAACGATGGTTTCAAAATTATTTGTTTAAACCATTAAGGTTATTATGTTTGTGCCACAAATGTAATCATTTCTCACAAAAGTTCTCACACTCGTTTTTCAGTTTTATCGTACAGTTTCAGTTTCAATTCATCGAGCGAATTGAGCGAATATACTATTTTAAGGTGCAATTTATTATTGAACCTGTACTCATTATAAGCAGTTTTGATAAGCCGATATTTCGACCCAAACTCGCGGCTGGTGTTTTACGCACCATCACAGTTTTAAAGCACCCACGATCCATGCAACTGGTACAAAATGTACATGAGCTGATATATGAAACACGTGGATCGCAAGTATTCCTTGACTACAACGTATTCAAGCCGCGATGGAATCTTTTTAAATACATATTAACATTAACTTGTCTTTTACGTTGGTAAAATGCTCAAAAAACCAGATAAACAAATATGTAAAAACATTTTTTTGCAATAAGACTATTAATAACGTTGATCATCAATTTTTTTAAATAATATCTACGTATCGGTGTACGTTACATTTAAATAACTTTACATAATGTTTTCCGAATATGAATACAAGATTACTTAACAAACTTCGATATGATTACGTGTTTAACAAGGTTCATTAAGGCTTCATTCATTCATAACAATTACAACAACGAGTATATGTTACTATATTTTATGTGTATAAACAGTAACACAACAGTTCTTACTTATCGTAAAATTTGTATATTAGGTCATTTCGATTTAGTGTTTAGGCACTTAGCAGAATTTATGATTTTGTATTAATTTTTTGGAAATTTTAAGTGTCCTCAATTTAATTTTATGATTGCTAAACCTAAGGCAACCCTGGGGAGAGTTTTATAGCGTAACCGTCGTAGCTGATGACAAGAACCCTGCATCTCAGATATTCGAGGGAAACCAGTTGTTACGGAGGCGATGGCTGTTGCTGATCACCATATTCCTAACAAATTTGAAGAATACGGAAATCTTCACAATTAGTTCCCCTCAATAACAACATCGGTTCCAATGCTCAATTTGTTTATCGACTACTAGAACTTTATTAGGTAGTACGTACTAGCGAGCAAAACAAACTGATCATCACTAAACTTGATTTAAATCAGGGAAGCGTTAATGGTCTACGGTGCGGCTATAATCTATGAAGAAATAGCAAAATACTTTGAAAGAAGAAATGACCATGACGGTTGCTTCGCATCTTCTAAAGGAGGATATTTTGTCCAATAGGCAGGTAAGTGCTATATCCTTTTAGTCTTTCTCTTGCTTTATAGATCAGGATTAAAAATCTACGAAACGATAAATTGTACAAGCTTGAGTTATAATATTTTCAACAATTTCTTTTAACTATGAGTACTTTCTAAATGTGGTAAAAATTATAATCATTCAAGCATTCAAGATTTTCGATATCTAAGCTGATTTCATGCAACGGGTAGGGTATTGTATAACCATTAATATACAAACAGTCTATCACCCTTATTAAGAAATACGAAACGTTTAATAAACCTTTCATAGCTAAAATATGTTTTGTCTTACTCTAACACATTAAAATACCTCGTGGCAAAACAAGACAAACCATACTTTAGTTGTGAAATTACTAAACTTTTTATTTATTTTATGGCTGTACAGGCCGTATCATCTTTAATTGCTGTCGTAATTGATAAACACTCGCAAGGGCGATTTGACGTGATCACGTGATTGGAATACTCAATACAAAAGTTCAAATCCTGCGACGGAGAGCACGAACTTCCATAAGGATAATGGTACGTTTTAGAGATTGCTCATTTAGCAATAAGACCACCCATTGTAACACTATTTTATATGTATCTTTCTGTCTGTATTTTTCTTGGTGTGCAATAATGTGTATTGTATTGTATTGTACGTTTTCATCATTCAAACTCGTGCGATCAATGCGATGCGTTCGTCGCGTGTACGTGCGTGCGATTTCCGATTACGTCATAGACATGACTCACAAGTGTTTTTCGGGCGTACGTCCGATATGTCACATGAGTTTCCTTCGGAGTCTACGTCTACGTCGCTGTATTCGAAATATTCATAACATATCGGAAATAAAGAGCAAATTCAAGCCATTGTTTTTGTTTTTTGATCAGCTTATTTCTTATTCATATTTATTATTTATCATTCTTATTTATTATTTATATGTATGTACATAGGTAGGTCATGTAATTTTGAAGTCCAACTATTACGCTGTAATGCTCAATACAATAATTACAACATGTATACTTGTACACAGATTTAGGAACAGGCGTGCGATATTGCGAATTGCTTTGAAAATACGCATTCATTTTTGTGTTGATAAATTTGTACTCGCCGTCTCATGATTTACAAAAAAAGCTTCAATGTCGAAACGGTCTAGCCTAGAACGTAACCACCATCACTTGTCTTGAATAAGGACGAATCGGTGATATGGTCGACGAAATTGTCGACAACGTATAAAGTATGAACCTACGTTCATGCGGGAGCTCCCAAACAACAGTACGCGCATGCATGCGATGTATAAGGAATCGAACTTTTATGGCTACATTAGAAATAATACATAATAATATATACAAGAGAAGATCGGCAGCGAGTCGTGTGAATATTACCGAAGGCGTATACCTAACTAACGTACTACAAATAAATCGACAATTAATAGTTATTGCCATTGCCGCTACTAACTTTTCTAGAATATTTTACAAGACGTTACTAATAAAAATTAATTTCTAATATCCGAACCCAAAAAAATGAAAGAAAAATAATAACATGCATATTCTGATAGAAAGCAGAATCGATAGCTTATTCAAAAACAAACATACATTATTTTTCTATAATATAACAACACAAAGCTAGAGTACGAAATAATCAAAATGAAATACTTATGTTTACAACTGGAATGGTTTGCAACTACTTAAAATAAAATTCCTATAGTTTATATCACAACGATTTAGAATTTGCAAACAATAACTAAATTACTAATTAAATGACAGTTATATAAGTTCTACTAAAACTAATAATCCAAGCAGAAAAATTTGAGCATTAGATGTATAACTATTATTGCATGTGCCTTCCACTTATTTTCTCCACCAGTAATGGTAGTAATTTGAAACACGTCTCATTTAATAACTAAAATAGTTGGTATTTGTCGAATGGTGGTTACAGCCTATTGAAGAAGAATTTCGTTAAGCTTTGGATGTATAAATTCTATTATATTAATACTTACCAAGTTCATTCTTATGTGCTTTGTTTAAACATAACAAAAAATGTAAAGAATAAATAACCACAACATTTATAAAATTTCTAGGGACAAAAATTTTATAAATAATATCTTACTTTCAATATATACAGTATCCAATTTATGATATTGCCTTATGAAAAAAAAAAATTGCTTAATATAACTCACGACATCTAAATGACGTAATTATTTAATTATTAAGTTTCAAAATTAAATCAATCAAGTAAGATTTACGTCAATATTAAGAATCTAAGCTAACCGTTTGAAATATTATATAAAACTTGAGTAACTCCACAACAACCCATTTTCCAAGTCTATTACCTACTCATCGTATAAGCACTTTAATAAACGCGGTCGTTAAAATGGCGAGTTGTTTCAAATTACTATTTTTAGACTGCTTCCAGTGGCAAAATAAGTGGAATTTTATAGCTGCCCTCTATTTATCCTCTTCCAGAAGAACCAGATCGTCAGCCACGACGTCAGATACGTGGAGGTAAATGATCCAATACATGAGGTTAAAACACACGAAGCAGACGGGGAACACGATGCGCGAGTACTTGTCGATGTCCGATGGAGTCATACCAAGCAGTTTGCTTATGTCCTGAAATTAAATATAACCATCCATTACCCTTTACATAGAATGAACTCTCTACGGCACTCGGAGCCGTAAAGTTATTCGCTAGCACTTTCATGTTTGATATCATCAGTTATTATGTTAATAAAGTTGATTAAATACGTTGCATGGAGCTGCCATAAAAGAAACCTTGGTTGTAATAAAGCAGAACCACGTCACCACATTTATCGTATTAGCAAAGTACCCACCGAGTAAGTTTACTAGCGTGTTTGTTTATAGTGTTGAAGTTTACCCTAATCGGAAATACTTCGCGATTACAATTTTGCACAGCATTATTTTAAGCGCAAGCCTAATCACATGACCTGGTTACGAGCTATGAATAAAATTACACACTTGCTTGCTGTATACGCTTTTATTTTATATCACTCGTAGTTTACCTTGCCAGGGTGTAAAATGTGAGGGGGTGGGCCAGAATTTTCTTCTTCTGTATTCCTACCGCCATTAATTGTGTTCTCCAGCGTGCCTCCTTTCGAGTGAACTTTTGGGTCGTGGACTTTAAATCGCACTTCCTGCAAATTTTATAGTGAATAGTAATGATATAAGAGAAAGGACAATATTTACGAGTTTCATGAGTAAGGTAACCACAAAAGAGCCTTACCGATGGTCTGCCTGACTGACATCTAAGAGTGCTCATTTTAGAAAGCGTGTGTGGATCTCCAACGGGTGGGCAATCGACAGGCATTTTTTTTTCCGACGCTATTTTCTGAATAGCCACGAACCTCTGTTTTCTCATTTGTATTCGTTTCGCCATATATCCCACCGTAGCGTACTCTGCAAAGATAGGAGAGCGCTGTCGAGATTATGGAACTTATAAGCATATAAATATGTATTATTTTGTTCTTTCAAATCTGCAAATGCATCGATCCTCTGTCGTGTTCCGCTTTTTCGCATAGTCACTATCGCTTCAAAGTATAGGTAAGTATAAGCGCAGCGCAGAACGCATTAAAACTTTATCGCTTTGCTTCATAAATTTTATGGATTACTCTGTAGTAAATGTCAAAAGTTGTTATTACCTAAAAGACTGGCGAAGACCATCACGAAGCAGGTGCCCAGGTACACGTCAATGGACTTGACGTATGAGATCTTGGGCAGGGCTGCGTTTGTAGACGACATGAGTGTGGTCATAGTCAACACTGTAGTAACACCGAGAGCCACTCGGGCCGGGGTAGCATTTCGATTCAACCAGAATGATACCCATGATATGATTACGATCAAACCAGATGGAATGTAAATTTGAATAAGGTAGTAACCCATAGAACGGACAAATTGAATTTCACAAGCCAATCTTGAGTAATTTCCTGTAAGAAGTTTAATAAGATCAGTTATTCCGCCACATAAAGAGTTATGACTGTATCTGAAATATTACTACAAACGTCTGATCTGAAATCTAAATCAATTCTTAATAACCAAATCTTTCAACATTGTATATTTTTTAAACTTATTCTTTCGCACTATTAATACTATTCTTTTTAATTTCTAAATTTAGGTTTAGTTTTCTTGATAACGAAATCATATAACTAAAACACACCACTCAGTGTTGTTAGTGCAAAATACAAAAGCGGGACGTGAAAGAATCGTGACTGTTTTTGTCCAGTGTTTCACGTTTGTAGTGGTTTATTTTTATATTTCTTGACAGTTACGTAATTCCCCCGTTTTAAGTACCTGTTGTAAGGGAGATCTCCATGGCTCGCTGTCGATGACCGAGCACCTTGAACTGCGGTAGTGACACCTCGCTCGAAACACCCACAGAGTTGGGCCCCTCGTTCCATTTGTATCGGATGTCCCGCATGGTGTAGCCGACTGTGCGCATCGGATACGTAAGTAAAACAACCCCAGGCCCATCGCAATGGGTTTTGCGACTCAAGTCGTTATTCGGTCGGGGTCAGAGCGGGAAGTCGCGAGCTCGGCTTCGCGCGTCTTGTCGTGCGATTGTCGTGTTATGTTAGCGTGTGTGCTTGTGTCGCGATTCCGATCTGCACACGGGCTGAGGGAGACGGGTTTCGGCGGGGCGATGGATGGATAATGCTAGGACAGCGGGCGTTGCGAATTGGTTACCTGTGGTTAACGTTACTACAGTTGCTCGTTGCCGATGACCGAGGACTCGGAACTGCGGCAGCTGCACCTCGTTGCTCATGCCGACGCTCACGAGGCCGTCTTTCCAAAGGTACCGAATGTCTCTCATCGTGTACCCGACTCCGGAGACATGCCAAACACACAAAACGCTATCACTTACGCTGCGAAGCATCGCGTATTCCACACGCGGCCAGGGCGGCGTCAGGATGGGACTCGCGGGAACATACGGCGAAACAAATCGAGCCGAGTCGAGAAGGGTATGACCTGTCGGCTCATAGAACCTCGGATCGGCTCGATGTAGATGATAGAAAAATACAAATCTACAAATCTATCTATTGAAGTGAAAATAGATTTAAAAAAACATAAATTATGTCTACGGTGCATAATCGTACTTTGTGAAAAAAGATATACCTAATTCATTTAATAATTATGTAAACAGATACATGCAATAAAAAAAAACATGCACTTCTTTAGGTGTGGATGTGCCAGCGATGAACAAGCGGTTAGGCAAGTGAGGCAGGTGAAGCGGGTGGAGCGATCGTGCGTCGGTGCGGGTGTGGGAGCAGTGCGCGAGTGCGGCACGGCGCGCGGGTGCGTATCGTATAACCGGCGCGTGCGGCGGGCCGTCTGCGGCACGGCCCTCGGTGGTTGGCAGACCCCGCGGTCGCCGCCGTACCCCGCCTCCTTCGGCCCGCTCAGCTGTCGCAGCGTCGATGTCTCAATATCATTTCCCTGGCTTAATGCTCGTGAGGACAAAGGCTTACTATTTACGAGTCTGCCTTCTGCGGGTGCTGTATGCGAGAAGGAGACGTTCCGACTTATGAGAACACGAGGGAAATCACGGTACGTGTCGACGATAAAGTTGTACGCTTGTGCTCACAGGTTATCCCTGAGTAGCATCTGTGATACGAGAAAGTGGTCACAACACAATATCGGTAAGCCTAGTGAGAAATTTGCACTGTGGTAGGAATCAAATCAATGATTGCTTTAGGTGAGCACACGTATATATTTTTATTAAAATACGATTAGTTTATTATTTTTCTATCATCGTGTATCGTATAAAGTTGCTGCTCGCTTCCTGCGAGTCTTCCTTAAATAAAGCTATGAATTTGTAAATCCAAGCAATGGAGACGCCATTGCAAAGTATTATATTTATTGTAAAAGCGTGCCATTGACAAAACATTTTCCATTAATAATTTATATATAGCACATATAAATATTAGTAACATCGTGGGAGCATCTGCAATAACATCAGAATCTGCAGCATAGGTGAACACATTAAAACACACACATTGATTATTGTCACACAAGTATTGGACATAAAGAATGATTAAATATAAAGACACCATTGTCAGGATACTTACAACTTTCGATTTCTATATGGCACAGCTGCCGATCCATTGGGAAATATTGAAGGTTCATTGGACAGGATGCTGTAATGGTCAACCTGAAAAAAAATCATTAAAGTTACAAAACGTATCGCACAATAAATAATTTTATTTGTAATAAAATCCCCCCAGAAGTAAAATCACATAACTTGAATTTAAAAATTAAGTAGCAATACATTTTTCAAGTGTAAGCTAATAAAGATATATAATTTCTACAAACTTATAAACCACATTAAATTTAATTTTTTCACTTACATCTGGAAAAATTCTCCCAAAAAATTATAATTGTAACAACTGTTTAGTAACATAATGTTTAAACGTACATACAATTATTTATCATATTTACCTAATGCTTCTAGTGATAGATCCGGAGTAATGAATGCGAATAAATTCGTTGCTAGTGGTCGCTATATGAAAATAGGATTGCTTTTCGTTTACAAAAAATGTATCAGGCACCCATATGTTTTTTATGAATTCCGAGCCAACTGACAAGGTTTCCACACCAGGCCTCTTTTTGTATGCTAATCGCGGATCAGTCCAAAATTGTCGGAAGTAAAAATCCAGTGTGAAATCCTGAAGGAAAAACAATCGTGTAAAACTTGATTTTTATCATTTGGAAACATTATTTTTATATATAACAGAGAATGTAGTCCAAATATTGCATTAAACTTGCAATAAAATTTTCATGAATAATTTAATAAAGAAGAGTAACATCGACGTGAAAAATATAGTTACTTTTAAACAGACCTAAATTCTCTGTCCTAGGTCAGGGCTATATTTGATAACATTTATTACAGTGTCTGTTGAAGTAGAATACCAAACACAATTTTACTAATCAAAATTAACTAACACTTGCATGCTTTTGTCAGTAAAAGTTGAACACATGTGTTACATACACAGCGAGAGTAGTGTCGATTAACTTAAGAAGGTATAACAGAACAAAAGCTCGGTGTAGTTTGAGATGAAGTATGATACCGGTTAAATAAATATAGACACATATCTACATGTACGAAATAAATCGAGCGAAGCGTAAAAGAATAGAGAAATAAAATGTGCAGAGAGAGTGAGGTGAGATGAAATCCAACCAACACGAAGTGATGCAGAATGGACAGGTAGCGGGACGGGGCGAGGTGAGTGGGCTGGCACCCACGGCTCGATAAAGGCAATCCTCTCTTAATTGAAGCTAAAAAGCCGGCACGTATACAAGTTGCCTTGAGTAAAGTTTGGATCAGGTTTGTGAAACAAATTAACGTTCATTAATGATCTCGGATCGCGAGTTTGCGATTTGTAAATTAGGCAACCTCCCCATAGCTCTGGGCCACGTCTCATTGTGACCTTTCCAACCTTGATTTGGTTTCCACTTCGGGGTCCTTTCCCGAACGCCTAGCAGCTCGCACAGTTCACACATTGGAAGACCGGGTACACTTATTCACTTACTAACGTGATCTCTACGTTACACTAGAAATAAAACACCGAGAAATGGATTTGAGTGATAAAAAAGCGAGGGCAAGGTTATGCCGGTGTTCCAACTGGAGAGCGTGGAAATTACAATTATATTGGCGGTATTTCAGTAGATACACAGATACGTACATACACACAAACTACGAAATGAACCACGATAAGGATTATACAGTCGTCGCAAATCCATAGAATACAAACATTTTTTCTTTTCATTAATTACATAGCAATTAACATTTAACGCGAATTTGATCTTGCGACAGTCTAACATTTCACATAAACATAAACAACTAAAAGGTGATGATAGAAAGTGACGATATTTGATAGTTTCCGAATGTGCTTAGGAAAATACTGTAGCAAATATCGTCACTTTGTATCTACAACATGGCAGCTTCATCTTTGGAGTTACGAGTACTGCTGGACACACAAATTTAATTATACCGTATTGCATTTCTTATTATGCCAATTGTCAGAAATAATAATTAAAATGATGATAAATTTACAATACGTCTGATGGTACATAATAAGAAAGCAAGTGGACGGCAAAGGGCGGTCTGCTCCACGAAACGCGGACATGCTCGCAGCCTCGTGTCTGGGGCTGCTCGGTCGCAGTGGCGCACAGCCAGAGCGACCGAGACAAGCGTGAGCTGACAATGGCGAATACCATGAGCACTTCGGAGACGGAGCTGATAGAGAGCACATACATGGTGACGCCCACCTCCACTGGCGGACCTGCAATCAAGCCCAATCGTGAGTCGCGCGCGCGCCTCGCGCCGTGAAAACCAAACCAGAGGATGGCGACGTGCCCCATCGCCGGAGTGGGGACGAGAGGCGCGGGTGCGTGCGGGACGGCGAACGAGATGTGAAAAATATCGCGCCTCAAAAGTCGCGCGATACGAACGAACGTTCGACCGTCGCGTCGCCCCTACCGAATGCGATCGAACCGTGGACACGGGTGCTGCAATGAACGGTAATGCTGGTGATCGTACTAAGGGACAAGATCTTGCTATGTATGCGCTGTGTCTTTATATTGGTTTGAAAGTTAAGATACCATTTTGACTTCAGATAGAGAGCTGATGGAGAGCACGTACATGGTAACCCCCACTTCCACGGGTGGCCCTGAAAACGATACAATACACAAACACATGACAAGTGGCAGTTCACCGGGGCTCGCAGGCTGATGTTAGATACTCCGTCTTTTTAACTTAGCTTATGTCTTTAATAAAGTTCCTTTTGTCATAATTTGACAAAATAAAATTACAGAAAAACTCTAGCCCGTTGAATTTTTATTCCATGTTATATTGTTGCTCTTTAATTGTTGTATTTAGCGCTGATGAACTACATAATCCTATAACTGACACTGCGCGTAAGATAATCTGTAGGTACATTTCGTACATATTACTGTATACATATAATTAATGTCTATAATGTAAGACATTTCTCGACAATCGTTTTCAAGTATTAAAGAACTAGGTGATATCTGCTATATTATCGTTACGAGGAAAACAAGGGCATCATTCAGAAAGCAATTAACCCTTTGAAACTACGATTAAACTTTACTAACTCAAGGAACACCTATAAAATCTATTCCTTATGCACAGCTCACTTAGTAACCTAAGTCTAGACTGTTCAGCCAGGGGCGACGTTCTCAATTAGATTAATTTGTCTCAGTGATTGCTTTAAGCAACAGCTTTCGAGTTGAAGCTGTCTGCTCCTGTCCCCTTTCAGATTACAAAAGCACAACTGCAAAACTATTTATTACGCAAATACTAACAGTTAAAGGGGAATTAACATTCTGCAAGTTATTACTCTGTTGCACACTTACAATCGCAATTTCAACGTCTTCAAATTAATCGATTGACGTGATCATTATATTTTAGTTCCTTTACTTTATAGTATCCCAGTTTAGGAGGAATAAATTGTATATGCGATTATACGTAGTATCCCCTGCTATTTTAAATATCAAATGTTAAAGAAATAATCAACAGTTAAAACAGAAGTAATTTTTTTTCGCATCGTATATTTTTCGGTATAAAAATAGTACGATATTTCTGTAAAGGTAAACTTTAGCTTCGGTTTCAATATTTTACTTGCCTGGTTTTTTTTCTTATAAAGAAGTAGCATGTAGGAGGTAGGATGTTAAGTTGTCACTATAACCCAAGGACATCGACATCAAACCTCAAATATGTAAGTCCGAAGTCCTATCTGAGGTTGTATGCGGATGCGTTGCTGTCCAGTGTATTCTGCCTAACAACACCTTTCAAACGTAAACACAGGAGTGCTCATATTTCTATTTTATGGCTGAAATAAGTGCGGCGGTGGTGCCGCCGCAGGCGAGCATTCGACATGAGACTCTACCACCATCAAAACTGGTATGGCATATTTTGTTGGCTAGAAAATATTTTTTCTAAGTGGTACCTTTCTAGCAAGTTTTCCAAATAATTTTACTTCAATTATATAACATACTATATATATATATATATATATATATATAAAAGTGAGTGATAGTCTAGTGGCTTTGGTGGGTCGAGGTTCAAACCCCGGCACGCACCTCTATTTCTCGAAATATCGTTTATTAAAAATTTTGAAAATTATGTGCGTATTATGAATTAATTATCACTCGCTTTAACGGTGAAGGAAAACATCGTGAGGAAACCTGCATG
>DWKW01000703.1:0-15039 GCA_018250115.1 Doberes anticus
GAGTTTCAAATGACCGGATCCAGTAACATTTTGGACCTTTGATTTGAAAAGAGATGCACTAGATATATTTCCATTTCAGTAACTAATTTGACGACCTGTATGGCGCGGTGGTCAATATGCCGGTCTGCCGTTCGAAGGGTTCCAATCGCAACGGGTCACAAGTTTCAGTGATGAATTTAGGTTTCTGTTTCTGGTATGGGTGTATGTGTTCTTGTTTCTTGTATGGTGCCGGCGCAGGCGAGCCTTCGACGTAAGACTCTACCACTAAAACTAAAAGAATTAAAAGGACTAAAAGAAGAAGAGAAAATCAATTCCGTAACTAAGTCCCTAAGACGACAAGATATATCCTATAAGTAACAGATTAAAATACCATTACCGTGACGAGGGTGCCTTGCGCATAAAAAAGGTTTCGGTTATTTTTGCCACCGCCATTGAAGTTTAGAACAACGCAGCTGGACGGTGACGCAGAGCCAAACAAAAAATATCGAACAATACAGGATGTATGCAGATAGCTTTTGAAAACCATGGTTCTGAATGAAAACAAATATCCGAAATTGGCAAACCAAAATAGCTGAAAAGTGACACGAAATGTACCGTACTCATTTGTTTATGTACATTTAACCTGTATGTATAGTATCTTCAACGTCAGATATTAGAATGTTTACATGGTGGAGACTAACATCGGCTTCATATATTACCATACCCTTTAAATGTGTTTAAATTTAAATTTAACTATGAAAGTTTGATTGATTTTTGTTATTTTATTGCATAAACTACTAAATGGATTAAAATAATATTTTGTGTACCTATAGACTATTATGTAATATATATACATATGTATGTCCACAACATTTTCCCAAGGAACATTTCTTTTCTTGTTTCCGTTCATTTTTTTGTTCTAAAAACATGCGGATAAAGTTTCAAGTAAAACGGCTAGGGGGTCAGTGGTCTGTTATGTGAAATAGGATAATTGCATATATCCATATGAAATCCGTATTTTCATAGTACTCGTAATGTTGCGATAACTGTGTTAAGATACTTTCACATGTCCGAAAAGTCATAGGCTCCGTCGCTTTCTTTTTCACATCAATTATCTGTGGGGGCGCATTCCAGTACGTCAATGTACTCAGAATCCATCAGTGGCAACTTTTTTTCCCGACGCACGATAAATCGTCACCATTATTAACAACAAATTGATATAGAACTGATAATGTTACAGAATTCATTAATGATACACGTCAAGTGTCCGTTACATGTCGTGTCAATGTGTGCAATTGTAGGATTTGATTAATATGTTGTTAAAGTGAATTTGACATTTTGGGAACAATTAACAATATCAATTAATTGTTTTGTATGTTATAAGACATGGAGTAGAGTATAATTCAGTAAGGTGAAGTAACTAAAGTTAAGATTTGAATGCTATTAAAAGTAGTTTATTAGTCTAAAATTATTTGTTAGGCAGGTAGTAAAAACTTAATGTTAGGTTATATACAGATGTTACATAGAATATTAGTTTTCCCAATAAATTTAGGCAGATCTAAGTAGGTACGCAAACATTTATGTCAATAATATTAATTTCAACAGGCATGCAGTACTTTTAGAATATTGTTTATAATACCCTTAGTGAGAATACTAGATGAATGCTGCTGAAAACAGCAAGGTGGTCTAGTGCCGTGGTCAATACGCATATCTTAGATGCAGCTTTTTAGCAAATAGGCATCATCATCAATCCATTATGGTTTAGGTCATACCACACTGGCCAAGTACGGATTTTAATTTTAATTTTTATTCAAACAAAGTAACAAACGAGCATGCAGGCTAAGTTGGAATGCCTCCTGTCCAGTGTCTTCTGTCTAACCCTTCTAACAGCAGAGCTCACACAGCTGATTTACGGCAGAAATAGGCGAGCCTTCGACATAAGACTACCACCATCAATTGGATTGAAGATGCATGTTCTTGATATTCCTTTTAGAACATTATGGAGAACTATTAGGCATGCTGGGTTCCTCCTGATATTTTACATCAAATTTGACGGGCATGCTAGGTTTTGGACCCCAACTCAGCGGCGCGAGAGGTCGAGATTCTTAACTTCTAAACATATAGGTAATATAATACGATTGCAGCCGCTTATGGTTTTGAGAGTCGTGCGTTGAAGAGGTGGGGTTTTTTTGGGGTTAAAAGGCAGTCCATTCCATCGCAGAATCATATTATTTTTGAAGTAGAAATGTTTACCTAATTTGCAACCATTGAGACCTTCATTTAGTTTGAAGCTACACCGGATTACCGAAGTGACCAGGTACATAAAGCCTGTTTTGCAGAATCTATATAAACTTACCCATACGCACCCCTCGACTGTTAGCTGTCAAGAACGAGTCGGGTGTGCGATTAATGTTCTGTATCGTGTCACGCCCGGAAGCTAATTTTCCTACTTCTCTTTTGAGGAGGAGATATATAATAGGTACTACGTGCTTGCACTGAATATTTTCCAAAAAATTGAAAATTATTTTCTGATTTGAGCTCAGTTTATTTGCCGTTTTTTTTCTACCATTTCGTTCCAGTTAAAGGTTCTGCGATTCTTGAAATATCGATCATAAAAAATGATGATCAAAAATTAATACCGATCGATTAAGTGCAGTGAAACTAAACTTGGTATGAAATTCTCAGAAGGAATTACAAAGTCACTTTGTAATACATGTAGACTTAATTTCAGTATGTAAATATTTTATAGCGATAAACCAATATACACGATAATGACGATAGTATTTCTAGTCTTGAATACGTTTTAAATAATTGCAAGATATTCTGGATTGGATTGCTGTGAAAAAAGATGTATGCAAATCTGTGATTGTATGTTAGAATGAAATACATAAACTCCGATATCGGTATTGCAGAGCGCTGTTTTATCAAAATGCAACGCCGAAAGCACTTTCATAAAACATCGCGCGACTCCCGCAGGCTTTCATGGAAGGCTGATTGCGAGCCCCACAGATAATAAAGTGCCCATGATTCATGGCCGTGATTTAGCCTCCCGTTGGCTCATTGAATCCGTCAGGGTTCAGAATCAAATATTCAATCTGACTAAAGCTATTGTTTTTCGAGACTTACTCAACATATTGTTTTACATTTGAATTGTCAGATAGTGAGTACGACTTTACCTAATAATATTGATAAATACCTACAAATATGGATGTGGATTTAATGCTTATTTGGTGATTGACACAAATTATACTATAACTACAACCTGTCTTGGGTTCGAATCTCTTGCCATCGTTATTCTATTTATAGGATACGGTGTAATCCTACTCTCACAAGTAATGACAGGTTAATGATAAATGATCATCAGAAAGTCGTTAAAGATTATAACTGTTAATCAAAAGATGTAAAAGCCGGAAGTGAAGAGATCTCTCGCTGTCTGCGGTCTTTAGACTTTGAATTTTTTTTAAACTTACTGCCGAAAGCTACTGGCCTAGTCCTAAGCTGTAGAATCAAATCTCTATCATCTATCAGGGTGGGATAAAACGCTAGGCTTACAGGATTCAGCATGAAATATATCGCGTAAGCGTGAAAAAGTGGATCGTGTAAAACATTAAAACAAATTATAGCTTATAACAGCCGGTAAATTATTTGCGTTAAACAAAATTATAAAAATAATCCTGTAAATGGCTCTGGTTGCTCGAGCTTAAGCTTTAAGCTTATAAGCTTGAGTTTTTTTCTGTAGGGTTGCGATGATACAAGATTTACTGTAGAATAGAGAAAGACCGCGGCAGTTTCACACAGCTCCGGCCAAATTTTTTGACGCTTGTTAACTTCAAACGTAAATATATGTTGCTATAACATCCACCATTTTGTGGAATTCGTCTTAATAAATACAATTTTGGCTCCTTAACGGAAATAAATCTCTTTCAAAATAAGCTCTTATGAAATGTCAATTTCTTAATTAATAATTGATATAATAAAAATGTACAAGTGTTGATGAGTATTTGACATAAGGGGATTAACGAAATGTGATTGATGTATCGTCGATTTTCATCAAGCATTGCGGAGTTAGGTTTGGCCGACAGGCATCGACAAATCAGCTAGCCGCTTTCCAGTATCTCAACCAATAGGCATTATAAAAAGGTGGTGAATTATGGTCCAGACTTCCCCCAGTTTCGTAAAAATACCTGTTCTTAGCAGTGAAACATAAAAAGTGATGCAACCAAATGTCTAATACAGCTTTCTCCACCTTATATATATCTCTTATGTATGAATTGTACGTTTCTATAATACACATACGTGTATTATTATTTGTTTGCGTAAATACGATATCATTTTATGTTGTAATTGTATCATTTTACTATTACATTTAGATTTGAAAAGAGAAAGGACCCGGGAGGAGTTATAATCGAAATTCCTCTGAAACGACATATGCCTCCCATATTTACTAATAAAACTTCAATATATGTACAGCGCGACGGGTATTAGCGGCGCCAAATTCCTTGCCGCGTAAATAATAACATAAAGATTTTCCAATACATGTCCCAATAAGAGCCCCCTCAGGCCTGCAATGGCAAACTACACGGGAATATTCTGGCACCATTAACGTTGCGTTTTACTTATTTGAGTTATTTAATTATCAAATAATAACGTGTCCGCTCTAATCAGATGGTGATAGAGTCTCGTGTCGAAGGCTAGCCTGCGGCGGTAGTGAGAACTGCTGTGTTTCGGTTTGAAGGTTGCGGTTAGGAAGACACTGGACATGAGGCATTCCAACTTAGTCCTCAGGAGTAGCAACGCATCGACATACAACCTCAGATAAGGTGGCCTGGCCTGTATGCTCGTTTGCTATTCTATAAAAATATTTAAAAAAAACAGACCTTGTTATGATTTTAAAATACAAGCTAATAATAGATTAGTGATTTCTTCAACATAATTCAAATATTGCCTTGAAAATTGATATCCAACAACAGCTTGACCTGTCGTCCGAATGAAATCTGTGCAATTTTCCTACCAAATGGTTCATTTGTTTGTACTATTAATTACTATTGCAACTATTATTTGCAAAATGCAATTTAATTTATTAAACATTTACTTTATTCATTTTGTCCCTTAATACAGAACTTATATATGCTAATTATCTCATATCGGCAAAAAATTATCACTTGAAAGTAGAACGACACAAACAAATGAGACATTTGTGTAATTACGATACAACTGTTTCCATGTTTCAAGCGTCAGAAACATTATCGTGTGTTTTCGTATCGGAGCTCTGATCGCACGCTCTCTGTATGGCGTGATTTCGGTAAATATATCGACTCCCTGTCTAAGAATTCGTAAAAATATATTCGAGGGTAGGAAATTTATGTTTCATATATTTTGGTAAATATTTGGTTTATCATTAACTCTCATTATAGTAGACTTGGTATGGTATATAGTAGAATCCTCATTGTAGTAATTGAGTACTGACTGATGACTGTTCCAGCTTGAACCCTATCTGCAACAATCTCCACAGAGATTAGTCGCGTTATCAGATTTTTATTTTTTTTCAACATTTTGATTATTAGATCGTGAACTGTAATGGTCACTTAATAAAGCTGGTTTTCGGCTCAATTTGACACTTCTATTACCTTCCGTCCAGACTGTTTGTCAAATCTCATTACGCGTATTTATTAATTACCGAAAGCATCTCATTTATATTGAGTGGTATTGAAGTGCTTTGTTAAAATTTAGTCACGGACGACTAAACCCTAAAGTAGAGTAAGTCTATGTTTAGTTGGTTACTGTGATCGTTAATCATTAGGTGAGTTACATGCTTATCTTTCCAAAAGATTTTAAGAAAATACGACTTAGAGAACCGTTACGATCCCTTTTGAAAGTCTTCGATATACTCGTATTAAAAGAGGCAATTCGAATCGAGTGATCAAAGTTCATGGTACGCAAAGAAGGTAAGATTATGTTTCCTTATGAACATGTAATATAATACGTATATATATATAAAGTTAAAAATCTAAAAATATTAATTAACATTCGATACGACAAATATTACGTTACTAAAAGTTGCATAGTCTACGCCGTATCCGCGTAGCTGCTACGGGGAAATAATTTAATCAGAGCGGACGTTGTGAATTGTGCTGACAAGTTTTCTTAGATAAGTACATCGATCCAGAAAAGTCTTTTTAAACTACTATATACTACTACTATTGATGTTTGATTGATTGATTTTTTTTTGATAGTAGTAGAGTCTTATGTCGAAGGCTCGCCTGCAGCGGCACCATCACTCCGTCGCACCTATTTCTGCGAAGCAACAATGTGAGCTTTGCTGTGTCTCGGTTTGAAGTTAGGCAGAATTCACTGGACATAAGGCATTCCAACTTAACCCTCTGGAGTAGCAAAGCATCCATACAACCTCAGATAGGGGTTCCGTCATAATTGAGGTTTATCTATGGGCTGCAGTAAACCACTTAACGTCAGTTAGCCTGCATGCTCGTATGCTATCAGTTTAAATAAATAAAAAATAACTATTACATCTTAATAATAGTTATTTATCTCGACCTTCCGCTTCGCTGCCTCTTAATTTAGAAACTGTTATTTATAATTGTTTCTAAATTACATGCGTAATAGACATTAATTATCACTCGCATAAACGGTGAAAAAACGGTCACATCCTGTATGCCTAAGAGTTCTGCAAAATGTTCTTAAAAGCATGCGAAGTCCGCCAATTCACAGTCGGCCAGCGTGGTGGACTATGACCTAAACGCTTTCATCTCTGAGAGGAGACTCGTGCCCAACAGTTGGACAATAATGGATTGATGACAATGATGACGAAAATATAATTTCAATGCCTAAAATATTTTGTTCCATGTTTTTGTACTCTTGAAAGCTAATACATAATGTAAGAATATTACGAAGCCGTATCTACCTATTAAAATCGGGACCTTTTCAATGTTATAACCAACACGTAAACTGCAAACTCTGCTGACAAGTGTCATATGCTGCGCGACATCATGTATCTCTCGATGTTCCGATAAAAGCATGATCGGAACTTTGAAAGAGGTTTCGCGTCCCTTCGTTAGATAGTTGTGTGTTTATCGCGTTGTTTCATGTAAGATAAGTCTATTAATTCACTTTTGTAGTTTGGTTATACTCAATCTTAATGCTTTTAATTGTTTTGTTGGAGCTTTGAATCAAAATAATTCAGGGCATGGTTAATTGCCTTTTCATCGTATCTGTAGATTTTTCTGAATAATTTAAATTATCAATAGGTAGGCACCGTTTAAAGTTATCCAAAGAGAATTTTTCAATAGACGATAATTCGTAAAGAATTTCTTTACGATCCCTTTTGAAAGTCTTCGATATATAAAAAGAGGCAGTTCGAATCGAAAGATCAAAGTTCATGGTACGCAAAGTAGGCAAGATTATTTGTTTCGTGGTTTTAAATTTATTAGTACTTACTTGATGCCACATATCATTACGTTTGAATTAAAGTTCAGTTCAACTTTCTTACGTATCATAATTATGCATATCAGTATTACAAAATATTTGAAAAGAAAAATGTAATTACAAACTAGCAAAGAATTAAATTAAATTCAACTACCTATATTTATTTGTAATATACCTTATATTACAAATAATTACAGATTACAAATACATATTATGCTTAGCACTCTTAACTTAACACATAGGGTATGCAGTACGTGGTAGGTAATAGGTATGTGGTATTTGGTAAATAAATTAGTAACACTCATGAATAAAAATTACATTAATTTGTGAAACAGTGGATGGGTTAAGAGGATAAATTACAATTTTCTCAGATAACAGTTATAGAATCTCAACTAAAATATACTTATTTTCTTTTATGAACAACATCGGATCTCAAGATAATAGAAGATCAAATCGAGCTGTACAAGAAGTGGTATAGACAAAAGGTGGAACGGAATGTCGACAAACTAAGAGGCAATAATTTAGTTGGCTATATTCGAGCGTAAATACGGTATAGACAGATAATAAACGAAGAACAGGTCCGAGCCCGCAGCGAATCTAATAATATTGTTATTGAGCTTCTGAAACATATCTTTTTATAATACCTCCGCATAAATGGACGACGAAGGAATGTGACCCTCAGAGATATTGCATAAAATCCCCAGAGATATTGTGTTTTTGACAAATTAACATAATATTTCATATATTGGAAAATAGACGGGCTTATGTGATATATTTTTTTGTCGTGTCCCGTCGATCGAAAATAATGGGAACTGGTGGGAGAAACGCGCGAATTCAAGTTTGTTATATTGATTTAATTATGTATTGTGTTTTATGTTGGCAGAACGGTATTACTGTGTTATGTTTTATGGGTAGTATAAGATAATATTTGGGTATCGAAAGTGGTTTGGAATTCTGTTTTAGTTGCCTTGTAAACTTTTAGGTAGGTACGTCCCGGTCCCGTTGTGAAATTCCTCGGATAGCACGGTAAACCCGCTCAAATTGACTCATTATTTTCAATAATATTTCGTGTATTCATTAACATTCTGAAAATGTATTTTAGTTTACTATCGACTATCCAACTGAAGTAATTTCTAAGAGCATAAATCCCTCCCTAAGCTCCTAGCCTTTCAATCAATCTTAGGGCATTAATGATTTGAAACCCGCGTTTCCGCGATAGTCAAATGGATTAAGTTGGTCCTCCGGCCCTACTCAGAGGTGGAATCAGTACGCCATGTGGACATACTTGTGCTTTAAAAGTAGAGTATCTACTCTCCAACGAATTTAATGTTTCGGCCTGTTCAGAATAAGGTTCTTGGAAGTAAATCTTCACTATTTTATCCAAGTGAATATAGTCGAAAGACTTAAAGAAACAAAACCCAAAAATATATGACAGGAATAGTAAAACCTATCTCCTACGGTCGTAAAACAGATTAAAACATCTGTTCGCCGCAATGCAGCAGGTTTATATGAGAATTGCTTTGTTATAGTCCAATAGGTGTAGGCTTTAATGATACAAGATCATAATACAGATCGGATAAATATTGCAATCATCAACCCATTATTGTCCCACTGCTGAGCACGGGTCTTCTCTCAGAGATGACAGAGTTTAGGCTATAGTCCACCACGTTGGCCAAGTGCGGATTGATGGTCTTCACATTTCTTCGAGAACGTTATGGAGAACTCTCAGGCATGCAGGTTTCCTCACTATGTTTTCCTTCACCGTTGAAGCGAGTAATTAGTAGATTAGATAGAGTAGATTAGTAGTAGAAGCGAGTAGTTAAATATTGTATTTAATAATTTTATAATAATATTTCATATTTAATTCATACTGCGCACATATGTATGTAATTTCTAAAATTTAGAATAGATAATATTTTTATTTATTTATTTTTATTTTTAGGCTATCACTCACTTATAGTTATATAAGTGTAAATCATTATATAAATGTAAGTAATAATAAGTACTTAACAATATTTTGAAATAAATTTATGCCCAAGTTTCTATTAGTATAAGTAATTTTAAAGTCGATTGATGTTAAATAGTATTTAGAAATGTGCAATCTGAATAACTTTGCATTTCAAAAAAATTCATGGCACAGTTGTTGCAAATGGCGCAGTCTTCTACAATGGCGGCTTTCAATGGCAGGTTCGATAAGTAATAGCAGCATGAAAAACGACAAGAAATTATTACAGTGTAAATACTAATAGCAAATACGGCTGGAAGGTTTATTTCAAACAAGCTTATACCTGTTCCGTTCGCGAGTATTATTGTTCGTAGACGATTGTCGGTAATATTTTTATAAGATTGATATAATTTTAAAGATTGATATAATATAAAGAGCATATAGGGCTATTTTCTATTACTATAATAAGCAGAAAATTACAGTAATCTGCTTATACCTCAAGTATTTACAAATAGTTCTCAATAACCTTTCTGTACTGTTTACTGTTAAATCCAGGCTACTCCCATTAAATTTGGCGAATGTATGATGAAGAACTTCTGAGATAAATATTTTCTGACAAAAATGAAAATCTGTTGGTATAATTTCGAACACATTTTTCAATTCCAAATTTTAATTTTATTAATGATTTATGAACCAATTTCAAACTTTATAGAGGTATGTTCAAAAAAAGTAGTCTGTACTAAAGCTGATCACCTCTCCTTGGATTTAAAAAAAAATATTTTATATAGAATAGCAAACGAGCATACAGGCCACCTGATGTTAAGTGGTGCAGCCCATGGACATTTGAGGTTGTATCTGGAGGCCTTGCTACTCCTGAGGGCTAAGTTAGAATGCCTCGTGTCCAGTGTTTTCTGCCTAACCGCACCCTTTGAACCGAAACACAGCAGTTTTAACACTGCAGGATTTACTGCAGAAATATGGGCTGCGGTGGTGCCGCCGCGGGCGTGCCTTCGACATAAGACTATACCACATCCAACCTCAAATAGGGCCGAAGTCCTCAGTGAGGTCGTACGTGGATGTGATACCACTTATGAGTACTGAGTTGGAATGCCTCAAATTTCTCCTTTTTTTGGTTTCTTTATTCTTTTTTTTGGATACTAGCGTTTCAAAGAGAACCTTAGATAAATGATGTATAGCGTCTTCTGAAGCATAGTGGAATGATACAAGGCTCTAGTTAAGAGTCTATGTCAAAGACCAGGATTTTATGGGACGTACCTAGGTAAGTCGAAGCGCATTTTGAAAAGATATACAAGACTCTAGATGTTGTAGAACTATATAATAAATAATCAGCTTTATATGGAAGTGCAGCAAGATGCTTCTTACATTTCCTTATCGATTTGGAGAAAATAAGAAGATACAGTAACCAATATTGCCTCTTAATTAACTGACTGTAGGGTTTTGTAAGCTCTGTTATAGGTACTCGTATCTGTTACATTTAGGTGCCTTAATTGACTGGGTCTTTGTTTATTATTCTTGAAAAGACCCATTGTTAGTGTCTAGACGAATCTCTACAGCTCTTTACAAACGTATCAGAAATAACACTGTGTATATGGGATAATTCACTTATTTACACCATTAATTCTTCGCCTCGACTTCATAATTGAATGTACTATTTTTGTTTAACTTTAGGATAATATTGAAATAAATTGTAATTATATAATGTAAATAATAATGAAAGCAATTTAAATTAATTTAATAATAATAATAGCAATACGGATAAATATTCGTACCTTAAAAGTAGAGACCATGTACAGCTTAATGGACTTTTATTGTTTTGTAGTAATACGGATAGCATTCCGGATCAAGAGGCGACCAAATATTTGGCAAGCACTTGGACACAGTTGAGTGATGGCCTAGACTTACATATAAATGAAATTCTGATCTCCCTTTTATTGAATCTCACGGCTTGGCCTTCTTACTTTTCGTTGAAAATATATAATACGCTTTTATATTCGTTTCATAAGATTGATAGAGATTTATTTATCTCGTAAGAATGTATTAACATTCTATCAGTCTATTAAGACTATCTGTCACTAGTGCACTATTTCACTATAACACTAATTACTATGTTACAATACCTACTGCAAATTGATCGCCTGCAGCTAATATAGATTTTTTTAGCACTCTTAAGAAGAATTTAGAATTAGGAAATGTTTATTAATTACATGAGCTTAATTAGGTATAGATTATTATGAAAGTGAGGGCCTGGCGGTTAAGAATTAAGACCTTAAACTGGTTGTCGGGTTTGAGTCGTGGCACGCATCTCTGATTTTAGAAGTTTCGTGCGTATTAGAAATTAATCATCACTTCCTTTAACGGTGAAGGTAAACATCATGCCTGACACTTCTCCATAATATGCTTAAAATAAGTGCCGCCACAGACGAGTCGTTGACATGACTCTACAAATAATTGTGTATTTTCAACTACACTTTAACGTTAACATCAAAGTTGGATCAAGTTATATCTGCAATAAAGTGCAGGTCTTTAAATGTGTACCATATCCCTGAATACAGCGGGACCCTTTAGTCTTGTTTCATAATATTATAGTAATCAGCATCATCAACATTATTGTCCCACTGCTGGGCGCTGGTCTTCTCTCAGAGATGAGAGAGTTTAGGCCATAGTCCACCACGCTAACCAAGTGAGGATTGGCGGACTTCACATGCTTTTGAGAACGTTATGAATTCTCAGAATTCTCAGGCGTGCAGATTTCCTCACGATGTTTTCCTTCACCGTTAAAGCGAGTAATAATTAATTCATAATATTATAGTAAGTAAGAATGATAGCTGTCGATAATAACTCTTTTATGTGTCGGTAATAAATTTTGGATATCTTTTTGTTTTAGAACTTAAAATATTTGTGACTTTTAAACTCTTGTTCTTCACCCTTTGTTGTCGTCGCCGTGCGAGTGACAGATTACTATTTCTTTATAAAAGTTTCTAAAGGGATTTTGTACTTAATTGAATGAGAATTTAAAGGAATTGTCAGTTAACGAGCGAAGTTTCGGCCGCAATGAATGTAATTAATTGGGAACTTTTTTAAACTTTGTCGCAGTTCGTGATAGTGGCTCGTTTTCAAAGTGATTTTCGATTTGTGGGTGTGTTTCTATCTGTCAGTTAGAAGCTCTGACGTTGAAATTGGTTTTAGCTGTGTGGAACCACGATAAAAAGGGACCAATGAAACCATTGCTGGCATATCGAATTACATTGATACAAAATTTGGATATCAAAATACATTTAATACTTCTAAATAGGTCAAGTGAAGAGTACATATCTCTATAGTCTACAACTAAGATCTCAGCTGTGTAGGATAAGAACACTTGCACCTAAAGTAAATAAAATAAATTTTGATCTTAGTGCAAAAAATATAGTGTTTCTTTTGTTTAAAGCAAATGAGTTGTTTGTGAATAGCAAATGAGTATGCTGCCCACCTGATGTTAAGTGATAACTGCAGCACGTAGACATACATATCCAACTTCGAATAGGTCCTAATTCTTATATGCTGCTGCACATGTATGCGATGTTACTCCTGAGGACCAAGATGTAATGCCGCTTGTTGACTGCTTTACCATACCTTTTAATCCAAAACACAGAAGGTCTCACACCGCTGCTTTGCGGCAGCTTTGCTGCTTGGCGAGCCTTCGACGCGAGACTAGCAACATCAGTCACGCAACTCTGAATTCACGCGGCCGATCCAATCATATAATTGTATTATGACAACGAGACTATAGCTCGTGACAGTTTCGTTCGTTATGTAAAAAAAAGTAACTATATAATGTTGATGAACCCTATTTATTAAGAGAGGTCGAGCTTATTTTATTTTTTTAATTTCTTATTTTTGTTACTATTCACACACACACATTTTACACACTTTGTTACTACGAAGGTTTCGTTTAAATCTATGGAGTGATTTTTGCGTGATTGGTATCCAGCATTATTCACTTTTTGAAGTGAAACTTTTTTAGAATCTTTATTATTTGAAACTCTATGAAACGAAAATGCATCACGATAAAGCAACAAACACATAAATGTATAGGATTAAGTCGGCGAGAGGATGAGATAGAATACATTACACAGTATTTAATATTCTCGGTCTCCTTAGTGCGATGCTTCCTAGCGTGTCTCTCCGTACGAAGCATTGTCCATATGTATGCGCCTTGTGTATTTAATATAATTTGTATTTATAACATATTTATTAACTTATAACTTAATAAATCTCATTCATTTCAATGTGAATAGTATGAATTAAAAAAAATATTCATAGACTTAACAGGTTAGCTTTGCTAGTGTTTTTTTTTAGTATTTTAACTTTGCGGTTTGTTTTTGGAATGTGCACATTGTAAGTTTCACTTCTGTAGAGTGCGGACTTCACGCACAAATATTTTTTTTTATTGTCCAGTGCTTTTTATAATCACTTTCACAGATTCACCGGATTGTAGTTGTAATAAGAGTACGTGTAAAAGATTTAACGTTGATACCAACACTCATTATGATTCAGGTAGCTGTATTATGTGTAATACAATTAAACAATCCAGGTGTTCAAGTTGGTTTATCAAGTCTAGATTAAAGCAACTGCCGTAAGACATTATCTTCCGGAACACGTAGATTTCGAGTGACGCGAACATGATATAAACTAATTACTTATTGTTATAATTTACTACTTGAAACTGCTGAGAATAGTGTAGGTATTAATTGTACACATATTGTATACATATATTACTATATTACAGATATTATTATCATAACTTATGAATGATGAGGACCGTAATATGAATGGTAAGGACGGATTTGTAAGCAATAAGAAGAGATAAAAAAAACATTAATGGCAACAAAAAATACATACAAATGATGTTCTAGTTTTCTAGGCGTTAGTTTTCTTGTTACCCCCAATACCGCACCACGGGGTAGAATTTGAAACATTTACTGTGCTGTAAATTATTTTTGATGTAAGTCCATTATGTTAATAACATGCTACTAGAATAACTGTTACTAGTAATAAAAAATAAAATAAAAAGAAATCTTTAAATTTTGTATACTGGCAATCGGCCTGGAATTTATTAGGAAAAAAAAGTTTATAAAACTTTTATTCGTAAAACATACTAAAGACAACTTTGTTTATACTGTAATAAATTTATTAGCAGTAAGGAAGAGTCTCAAGAGATTAACGGTAGACGGGAACTTTGAAAATACAGGATAATGAGCGATGCTAGTCCGATGTTCATTACTTACTTGATCCTTTTAGTTTAATTGTTATTGTAGCTTTTAATATTTCCTTTTCATATACAAAATTTTACAATCTTTTCGCGTTTATATCACCAACTCATTATGTTCCATTATCTTCCCTCTGAGATGGAAGAGTTTAAGTCGTAGTCAACCACGTTAGCCAAGTGCGAATTGGCGGACTGCACATGCCTTTGAGAACGTTATGGAGAACTCTCAGGCGTACACGTTTCCTCACGATGTTTTCTTTCAACGTTAAAGCGAGTGATAATTAAGTGAGTGATTTGAACCTCGACCCAACGTAGCGGGGACGTTTAAAAACTAGGCCATCACTCGCTATACGGGCCGTAGTCGACAGCGTCTAGTGACCAGTTGCAAGTTGTAGCAAACAGCTGA